>CM077162.1:12475574-12533086 GCA_039583875.1 Platanthera guangdongensis | reverse complement strand
AAAGAACACCTGGTCGAAAGCAACCGCTCACGCCCTTTAGAAGCATCAATTTATCACCAACGCCATTTGCTTTCATCTCCTGAAAGGGTTTTTCTTATTCGAATTAGTATTGTTTTTTGAGAATAAATACTAGAAAGACATTCTTGCCTAATATGCACATAGTTATCATACAAAAATATAAAATTACCTGTGGCATATCTACTGAATATATAATGTTGTCAAAGGTGATGGAAAGCGGACGAAATGGAAGAGCCATTTGTTTCCTTGTATCTAACTCAGAGAGGTTAGAATCATGTACTGATAATTTGGTAGATCTTTCTGCACATATCAAACCATTCTTTTTAGCATTTCACAATATATATATGTATATGTAGGGTAAATTACTGGGACCTCCCTTGGGAGTTTGCACATAATTACAGGTTGCACTGCTCTATCTTTCGAAATTACATTTACCTCCCCTCTAAGTTCCCTAGTTTACAAAAACGCTCTTCCATTAGAAATATTGATGAAAAATGATAAAAACAGCCAAATTATTTTATGATATTCAATTTTACCGTTTGTAATGACTCTACATTGAAATGTATAACCTTTTGCTTTAGAAATATAGATGAAGAGTAATCAAACATGCCAAAATAGATTATGATATTTCAATTTTGCCCGGTGTAATAACTCCACATTGAAAAAGATGCATTACCTTTTATCCTTTGTAATGAATCTAGAATCATTATCAAGGGATAAAATTGAATTCATAAAATAATCTAGCTGATTTTATCATTTTTATCCATATTTTTAACGGAAAGGTATTTTTGTGAACTGGGGAACCTTAGAGGGGCGGTAAATGTAATTTTGAAAGAACGATGGGTGTAATCTATAATTATGCAAACTCCCAGGGGAGGTCCCAGTAATTATAAAGAATATGAAAGTTCATGACTTACTCTTGGAAGACATTTTAGGAGTCAAGCTTGCTGCCCCTTCAAGTGATCCTATCGCATTTGCCTGCCTTTCCTTCAAGGCATCCTCTGACATTGTCGCCTGACCTTTTGCAATTGCTGCAAAGTCAAATTTTTTCTTTTTAAAATTCATAAAGCTAACAATTTGATGCAAAAAAAAAGAACAGTGGGTATAAGCAACAGAATCCTCACGTTTAAGATAAGTAAGAGATACCGTGAAGAGAAAGTTGAATACGAGGACATATCCAAACAGAGCACCAACACCAATCCAATACCATTTTGCTTCAGTGAAAATTCCTCGAGATTTCAAAATAGTGACCCCCAGAGTCTCATTTGATCCAGGTAATTTCTGTCCAGAAAGAAATAAAACAAATTAAGGAGCATTAAGTAAAGTTAACATATAAAATCAAATATTTTAATTTTGCAATCAGATAAGAAAACTATATTTACATGGCTCCAATTCTTTCCAAGAAATTCATTGACTGAAATAGCAGTTTGAGAGTACATTAATGGCGACATCCAGTAGCCCCATATCCAAAACTTCTTGATGTCATCTGGAAAGATTAGGATATTTAGTTAGTAAGAATGACATGCAATTTAATTAGTAAGAATGAAAATTTGTAGGAATTTTAGGGAGATAACCATGCGCGATAATGAATCCGCTCAAAACTAGAAAAATAAAGAGCAAGTAGAACGATAATGCAGCCGCCATAAACATATTCCTCCCAATTGCGGCGACAAAGCGAAATAGCCCCGCGGCCATCTGATTGACTAGAAGAAGCACAACATATTGTTTGAAAAACCTGTGGATAAGAAATTAAGAATGCATATTGAGATGTGCTTTCCATAAAAAAAAGCTTGTTTAAAATGCATTGAAGCGTGTAGATTTAAGCAAAATGCAACCTTTGAACGCTCGGATCGTATCCAACGGTATAGTAACCGAGCACGACGAAGATCGATGCCTCCACGATCGAAAACGGAATTTTCAATATCCATGTTGGTATTGCGTAAGCCCACGAAGGATAGAAGAGATGCTCTCTTTGCTTGAAGAAGACGGGCAGCTTAACGATTGTCATGGAGAGCTCGGAGAACCCATTAAACATTATGTTTACGATTAAAAAGAAAAGTGCTCCCAAATAAACAAGTCCGTCGTTTACAGATCGATGGTGCATTTTCGTCCTTAGAAAGAGGGTCATCATGATGACAGTCATGACGAGCACCTAAAAGACGAGAGTTTTTTAGCAGATGAATTAACAATGAAGTTCTTTTCCATAGAATTGACATGTATGCTTATCACAAACCTTTGCAGCTCTGAATGCATAAACAAAAGAGTTTCTTTTAAGTAGAAGAAGCTCTCTCTCGGCGCAAGCTTTCAGTAGCTCCATTCTACTGACACCATATTTTGAAGTAGTTAAAGCTGCAGGGTGGCTCATGCCCTTATCAAATGGAATGGATAGCTCTTTGATCAGCTCTTTTCCTACATGAAATGATTGAAATGCTTTTGCAAATTCTACAACAGAGATGAATTTGTATGGTTTATCATGATGCACCCAATATTGTTGCTGATCTTTCTTAGATGTCACCTGCAGTAACAAAAAAAACTTAATTTTTTAATTTATAGTATATAATAAGTAAAAAAATATTCTTTGGTGAAATATTAAGCATATCAATTTTTTGATTTCGTTTATTTACATTGCCTCAGCCGACCTCACTATAGTGGGATAAAGGGTTGAGTGTTGTTGTTTTTATTTACATAAAAAAGGTTCAAAATATTCAAATGCAAGGTCAAAAGAATTTTTTTAATGTTTTTATCAAGTTTATCTTTAGTTTTTCGTTCATATGCAGAGGGCACAAAAAAAGCCCAGCCCTGGGCTTATTCCAGGCCAGACCTGGGATGGGCTGAGGCCCTCCATTGAAATACTGGGTGGTCGCACAACTTTATACCTGGGCTAGTCAAACTGGCTGGGCCTGGACTGGGCCGGCCCATGCCCCAGGCTAGATCTAGCGAGAATATTGGGGGCCTAGTCACTCTACATGGGTCTGGGCCTGACCAGCAAGGCCTGGGCCATTCGGAGCTTCTAACCGGGATACCCGGGTCGAACAACCAATCCTAGGATTTTTCGCGAGTTTACTCGTATGTTTATCAATATAATGATATAATTTTAATGTATATATAAACTATATTATAAGGAAAAATATTGGACTGCCAGGACCATCAAAATAATCTCAGCTCTTCGATTTTAATCTTCACAATCTAAAGAAACAAGAACAGTTGCATATAAATATAAATGTAGTGGTCATGCACATGGTCCCCCGTGGGTATTGTGTGGTAGTAATAATGCTCGATCGTCGATCGATCATCGGATACTGTCACCGTTGCACACCATGCGCGGTGCCGTCGGGGGAGCCCGTGCAGGACCACAAGTATACACACAGGAGCAGTTGACGTGTACTGTTTTGTACGAGGTAAAGAAGAATTTTCACGGGGATGACGAGGGGCGAGGGTACTGTCATTGTCGGTGTACGAGTGAACTTTGTGCGCTGACACCTAGTGTTCTATATTTCACAAGCAATTTTAAATTTTTGCTGAATTAAAATCATTGGCTAAACTTACTTCTTGCAGGAAATCAGCAACACCCTTCCTATCAGGGCAACTGAAGCCCATGAACTGGAAGAAATCAAGCACATATTCTCGAGGACCTTGATAAACAATTATCCCGTCGGACAGCAAGATGATATCGTCGAAGAGCTCATAAGTCTCCGGCGCAGGCTGGAGCAGAGAGACAACCGCGGTTCCGCCGAAAATGTGAATTATTTGTCTTAGTGAGTTGACAATCTGATATGTGGTGGAGCTATCCAAGCCATTTGATATTTCATCCATGAGCAGCGTTTGCGCAGGCCCGACGATCATCTCACCTACATGGTGATAATTTTTCCCCTCTGTTCAATTCATAGTTGTAATCACTTAACAATTTACACATAATTTTGTCATCAGTTTTACCGGTGGTGACGCGCCTTTTTTGACCCCCGGAAATACCTCTTAACATTTGATCTCCTATCAAGGTATCCGCACAAACATCCAACCCCAGAATCTGTTGTTTAAAATCATAGAAAAGAGGGCTCATGATTTTCATTTTCTTTATACATTCCATTGATTTCTACTCAATAAAGAAGCTTCATTAACAACAAGTAACAATTACCTTCATTATGTAATCAACAATCACTCCAGTTTCCTTTCCTTCTGTATATGTTGCCTGTGGATCCAAGTGCTGTTTTTAATTTCTTGATTTTTTTTTTGGATAGAGGGAAGAATATATATATTGCTCTGCACAAAGAGTATATACACATGAGGATTGATTTTCGAACCTTCATGAACACGTCGATATCGGGGTCAGGTTTGATATTTGATGCCTTCTCCCTTCTAGAAAGTTCGGTCAGCATATCTGCAGATTTGAAAGGGAAAACAATAATCTGTTTGTTAATTCTTGCTGTAGCGGTGGGAAACATTCTTCTGTTATAAAAGCTGAAATGGAAGAACTTACCATATCGGCAGCCAACTCCCTGGCATCTTGCAGAGAACATTAGGGTTTCTCTGACTGTCATCTCTCCCATGTGAAGATCATTCTGGCTTATATACGCCGACGTGCGCTGGGGAACAAATTCATTCATTTCATGACCGTTGTAAGTTATTCTGCCTGAAACCTGCATTGTTTTTGCAAATATATGAACTCTGCATCAGCTGTAAATCTGCTGGTTGGTTTTTTGGCGCAAAATGAAATCATGTGCTCCACTTATTATGACTCGAAATTCGACTTGAGCTTTGGCTCAGCTAAGACTCCGTTTGTTTTGATGGTGACGTTTTGGAGTGTTGGGAATGAGAGTGATGAGAATGTAGAGTTGGGAATGGAGCGGTAAGAATGAAGTTTTGCCAAACAGGTTTTTTCAACATTGATGTTTTTTTCCTACCACCAATGGAGATAAAACGCCGAAACAAACAGAGCTTAAGACTCATGGGTCAAAACTCAGCTCGGTCTTAAGTTTCAAGCTGACCTCGGATCAAATTGAGATGTCTCGAAATTGGCTCGAAAAATAAAATAAAATAAATAAATAAAAATATATATTATATTTATTGTCATTTGTGAAACATCTAACAAGACAAACTACATTGAATGCTTTGATCGAGTGGTTAGCTCGCGGAGTCAATTTTGAGAGTTTCTCGCACTCATCTCTACTTTGTGCAACGGCACCACGATCGCTCAGTTCATGTTCCTCCGTTGCGCTTTATTTTCGCTCTGTGCGTATTTTCCTTGCATCTGACTTGTTGAGTCTCGCCCGAAATCATTTTGAGTCGACTCAAGATCAAAGCACTTTGATTCATGCTCAAAATCAGGTTGAACCAAATTAAGCTTGAGTCAATTTTGAGCCAGGTTCAAGCTCGGCTCGGCTCGGCTCAACTCAAAGTCATATCGATCAAGGACCCTAGTGACCATAGAAGCATATGCTACAAACTTCTGTTACCAACTAGAGCTTAAAATAAGGCTGGGTATGAAAAAGAAGAACAAAGCAAGGATAGAGGAGATATACAATTTAGAGTGGTATACCTTGAGGTCAGAGCTTAGCTTCCCAGCAAGAGCCAACAGCATTGTAGTCTTCCCTGAACCCGGTGGGCCAAGCAGCAAAGTCATCCTACGTGGCTTGATGATCCCATTGATAGTATGAAGGATTGTGAAAGGCCTCTTTTTGCTTGGAATTATATGGAAATAATTGGCAGCAGCCTGCATCAACCACAAAAATTGTTAATTTCCCCACATTTCTGAATTAGAACTTCGCTCCGTTTGGGGGACTTATTTTCACCGGTCAAGCGGTTACGACCGCATGAACCGGACCTTCAAGCGGTGAAAATAAGTCCCCCCAAACGAAGTCATAGTGTTTTGGCAGAATGCATCCCGGAAATAGTGTTTGGACAGAATTCACTCCAAATTTTAAAATTTGCCGGATGCACCCCTCCAATTACAATTAGTCTTGCACTTTGCACCCTAGGCTTAAAACTCAAGGGTATTTTTGTCTGCGCGCGCTGGGAGGCGGAAGAGGGAGTTTCAAACTCGTCAGGGAAGAAGAAGCTTGCGACACAGGGAGGCTTGATCTCGCCGTTTCGTCGAACTCAGCAATTTCACCTCTTAATTTTGTGTCGGGACCAAAATACCACCTATTTGGAACATCAGGGTGCAAACTGTCAAACTTCTCTTAATTGATTGGAGGGTGCATTATGTCAAATTTAAAAATTCGAGGTGCATTCTCCAAAATATTATATTTTTTTGAGGGTGCATTCTGCCAATTATTCTATACTAATTTGATGTTCCCGTACCTCAACATTGTTGAGAATTGCATTGAAGAAGGAAGGCAAGCTTCTGCTGCCCACATAGGCTTCTGCTTCGATATTAAGATCCTCGAACCGTAGCTCCGTCGTCGGAAAATTGATACCGACTCTGCAAAAGATTTGATTTTTAGAGAACATACATCAAAAGGTTTCCAAACTATTTGGAATCAACTTTATGATTTCTTCTTCGTTTCTTTCGGGTGTTGTTGTTCTTTCGGGTGTTGCGTTTAAGATTACCACAGCTCTCCCAAACAGCAGAGAAGAACGCAAAATTGGAAGCTTTAGGGAGAAGAGCGAAGCAGGAAATTAAGGCGGCAGGGGATTAATTACCTGGCGATGCGATCTTTGAGCTTAAGAAGAAACCTTTCATGGTCTTCCTCGGCGACTTTGATCAGCCGCTCAAGCAAGCTCCTCCTCTCCTGCAAGGTGAGGCTCTTCACGTCGATCTCCCGGAGAACATTCCGATCGGCGACGGAGAGAATCCCCTTCTGCACCCGGTCGTACGTCGGCAGCCTCTCGAGGGCGGCCCAAACCAGGGCCTCCTCGTCGTCATCGCTCCGCTCTTGCAATGGACCTGAGAATGTGTTGTCCTGCGCCGCCCTGCCGCCCCATAAAGACCTCGATTTGCTTAGGGATCTAATGGAGGCGTCATATCCATCCCCCATGCTGCCGGTCAGCAGAGGTTCTTCTTCACTAACACTATGAAGATGGCCCGAAGAAGTCTGTTTGGGGGAGGACTGAGGCGGAGGAGGAGTTGCCTGGCTTCAGAGATCGTTGTGTTAGCATGTATATTTATACTAGTAGTGGGAAGAAGGCGAGCAGGAAACGGAAATGGATGTTCAAAAATTCCGACTGAGAAGAATGGAGTGATGTGCACGGTCTTGCTTTCTATTTGAAGACTCTTTTAAGACTTTTGATGGGGATAAAGCCCCATTTATAGGTTTAGGGATGCAATTAGTCACTTCCTCATGATCACCCTTCATATGAGAAAATCATGGATTTGACAGGTCAACTCACTTCTCATGATCTCCTCTACAATAGGAGGATCATGAAGGGGCCACTCTTTCAATAACTACCGTTGCCGGCCGGCCGCCGCCGTGTCCGCTGCCGGAAGCCACCCGCTAACCACCAAGTTAGTGGAAGGGGGCATGTCATCATTAAAGTAAATAATCCTCTAAATTATGAAATTGATGTTTATGTAGGTCGTTACGGTGTGCGGATAACCGCGTAACCACCGTAACTACCTCCTGGACGTTATAAAAGGAGTCTCAGACCTCCTCATTTAACACTATTTTGGGCTCCCAACCTTCTTCTTCCTCAGGCCAGAGCTCTGCCGGATCATCGTCTCCCAGCCACCTTCGAGCCACCCTCAGGCCGCGATCGAGCCGCCACCATGTCACCAACGAGCAACGGAGACGCCCAAGTTTCAAAGCGCGCAGCTCAAGGAAGAAGACAGCCGCCGCAAGCACGAGCTCACAGGCTCCGCCTTGCAACCAGCACTCCTTCGGTGCAGCCTGTTGCCCGACGCGAGTCATAGAATTCTCTCTCTCACCATAGAATTGTAACGAGGAGCGGCCTGTCGCCCTCGATTCCCCAAACGCCCTATAACCGCAAGCGAATAGTGGATTTTGACTGGCACAGACCCGGTCAAGTGGTTTTTTACCCAGTTGAGGGGTTTTTCCACGTTTAAACCTCTTGTGTACATCTAACCCATTTTATTGATTGTGTGCGTGCTCGACGGTCCCGAGAGCTAAGGCGGTCCAATTTACTCCGGTCCGACCGAGACGCCGAGTCAGTCCGCAACAATTTGGCGTCGTCTGTGGAAACACGATCCCCAACATCCTTCAGAAGCCAAGACCTCCATCCTTGTAACATTCAAGTTCCACTTCAATGACAAAGAGTAGCGCCCGCATAGCTGAAGGATCCGTCCCAGAAGGACACATCGAACCAGCACACTCCCACTCTCTGGTGGACGTGCCATTGGTCGCAGAGGCCGCTTTCGCACCTGTTACCTCCCTCGATGGGCATGTTCGCTAGATGGAGGAGCAGTATATCGAAATGCTCACTCTGCTCAAAAATTTAAGAGCACCCCCCACTCCTCCTCTGCCGCCAACACCAGCTATTCCCCTGCCTCTGCCAAATCATGACCCGATGCAAGAAGTTCCGCAAAGAGAAGAAATATCAAAAGAACTCTCTAATATTGCTAGCTCCACTCACCCGACTCCCCGGGGAGTCGGAGCTGGTCGCCGTCACCACAACTTAGGAGAAGAAGCCCGACTGCCACCATGCGAGAGGATCACTCGAGACTAAATTCGAGAGGTAATTGCTGAGGAATACAGACAACTTGGGCGACGCGACATCCTCGCATGCCGCCACCTCCATCAGGGCTCTCTACTCGCCCCCAAGTTCTAGCACATTCGATTCTGCATGGGTTCAAACTGCCAAACATCGAAACGTTTGATGGGGCGAACGACCCGCTAGAACACATCAACCATTTCATCACAATTATGAGGATCTATAACGCAATAGACTAGCTGCTCTATAAAGTCTTCTCAGCTATCCTTAAAGGTCAAGCCCGTACCTGGTTCCATTCTCTGAGAGAGGGAACTATAGCAAACTTTGCAGAACTGTCAAGACAATTCAATGGCCAATTCATTGCCAACCGAAGAATTGTTCGTGATCCTCACACCTTTCTGGAAATCGACAGAATGAAGGAGAATCCCTTAAGGACTTCTTTCGCCGTTTCACCTCAGAGGCACATCAAATTCCGGGTGTCGACCCCAAACTTCTCAGAGGCGTCTTCCTTGGAGGACTCTGCCCCAGCGGCTTCTATTCAGCCCACATGAGGGAAACAATGCCCAGTTATCCAGATCTTGTTCACCAGGTCGAGACCCAAATAGTGGCCGATGAGGCCATCGAAGCACACCGCCAGCAGTTTGAAGAGAGACAAAAAAAGGAAGAAAGGAGAAGAACAAACTCTCATAGGACAAGAAGAATGACGTCAGGCTGAGCGTCGTAGTGACAACCATCGACGTGACCCTCCAAGGAATGGGGGGCAACATCCACTTCAAGAATACACCCCTCTGAATACCACCTGCACTAACGTGATGTACGCAATTCAGAATGATCCGGCATTCCAACAACCAAGAATACCGCGGCCAAACCTTGATGCTGACCAGACAGGGTACTGCGAGTTACACTGCACTCCTGGTCACAATACCGAAGAGTGTGCCGGGCTGAAAGATGAAATTGAGCGCCTCGTCAGCCAAGGGCTCCTTGGGAGATTATTGCAAGGACAAGCGCAAAACCAACAAACGCAGCGTCATGAAAAAGACCAGCAAAACCCACCATAGGAAACTGGTGGGGGAAGGCAGATGGTGGGCAACATAGAGACCATTGTCGTTCCCCTAACACAGATACTTTAAGTAAAAGGATCAGATAGGAACCCAAATCAGGATATAACCATCACATTCGACGACAAGGACCTCGAAGGGCTGCAAATGCCCAACCAGGATCCCCTCGTTATCCATGTCGGGATCGGGGATCCCTGCTTCAACTTCAAAAGGATCCTGGTAGACGACGGAAGCTCGGTAGATGTGTTGTTCCTCTCCACCTTGGAAAGCATGAACCTTACAAAGCAGCATCTTAGCCCCGCAGAAGGCCCCGTCTATAATTTCGACAACCACCTCGTTCCGGTCCAAGGCACAATCACGTTTCCCGTCACGATGGGATATTTCCCGAAGCAAGCTACTCATGATGTCAACTTTATCGTGATCAATTCAAGTTCGACATACAACACCATTTTTGGAAGGCCAGTTCAGTCGACTTTCAGAGAAATACCGTCAATCCCCCATCTTGCAATGAAATTTCCAACCCACGGAAGAGTGGGAGTTGTTCGCGGAGATCAAGAAGAAGCACATGCTTGCTACACAAGACATGCACAACCAATATCTGCTACCACCTTCAGTGTTGACAGTATGAACCTACGCCCAGCAGTGGATTTCTAGGAAGGATGCATCCCCGATGCAGGAAGATCCCCCACAGCATATCAGCAGCTTGCGACTTGCATTGCGTCCTTCCCTCTACGTTTTTTTTTACTTTATTTGTACTCTTTATTATCTGCATTCTCTTGCATCTTGCTTTTGTCACTTTGCGATCGTAAAAGTCGCGAGCTCGAGCTTGCGCGAACTATGCTTATTTCTAAATGCAATATTGTACGTATTTGTTTCAGTAATATCAATTTGAATTTTTTATGTAAAGCCGTGCTTGCAAGCCAAAAAAGCAGGTTCTTTGCCAACATTGCCGCTCAACATCTTAACATCATCAGGGCTTGTCCCCTCGCATTTGCACCCAGATTGAGTATTTACACTCTCCGGCAATCAACTCATACGCGTGCTAGGTCGCGCAACCGGATTGAGTACCTACATTCTCCGGCGGTCGGATTGAGTACTTACATTTTCCGCTGTTACTGCAGACCATCGCCCTGCCATCTCCAGGGCTTGCCCCCTCGCGATTGCACCCCGATCGAGTATTTGCACTCTCCGACAATCAACTCATACCCAGGCTAGGTCGTGCAACCAGATTGAGTGTGTACAATCTACGGCGGTCGGATTGAGTACTTACATTCTCCGTCATTACTACAGACCATTGCCCTGCCATCGTCAAGGCCTGCCCCCCTCACGATTACACCCGGATCGAGTATTTACACTCTCCAGCAATCAACTCATACCTGGGCAAGGTCGCGCAACCGGATTAAGTACCTACATTCTACGGCGATCGGATTGAGTACTTACATTCTACGTCGTTACTGCAGACCATCACTATGCCATTGCCAGGGCCTGCCCCCCTTGCAATTGCACCCGGATCGAGTATCTACATTCTCCTGCAATTGGCTTATTGTCAGGCTAGGTCGGGGAACCGGATTGAGTACCTACATTCTTCGGCGGTCGGATTGAGTACTTTCATTCTCAAATGTTACTGCAAACCAATGCTTTGCCGTCACCAGGGCCTCCTCCCCTCCCCCTAGCGATTGCAATTGAATTGAGTACATACATTCTCTCGCGACAGTATTGAGTACTTACATTCTCCGTCGTTACCGCATGCCAACACCTTTTTATCGCCAGGGCCTGCCCACCTCGTGGTTGCACACGAATCGAGTATTTACATTCTCCGGTAATCGGTCCATATCCAACTCGAACGCGAGCCAGACTCATGCAAGCTAAGTAGCGAATACAACTCGCGCAAAATCACAAGCCAGCCTCTCCCGAACATTCCCGCAGGCCAGACCTGCGAGAACAGTGCTCAGGAAAAAGACGCTGAGTATTGTAAAGGTAGCAATGCCACACAAATATGCGCGTAAAAGCGCTAACTACAAACTGCCAAACATGAAAACAAAGTGCAAGACATACAAACATAAAAGCACTTACCACTTCACTAATTGCCTTCAAGGAAGAAGACATACGTGGAGCAGCCGCCTCCATAGAAGGAGTCCGGGGGCAGGACACTCAAGTACCTGTACCTCGGGAGTAGTCTCAGGACGCGCATCAAAAGAAGAAGCGAACCGAAGGCCTCGCATACGCGCCAATCAAAGGCTTGCGTGGGAGCACGAGAAACAGGACGCACACACGCACACACCGCAAGGGCGCACACAGCCGCACCTACGCGCGCATACCCCCGCGGGCGCAACCCGCTCGCGCGACTTGGCGCGAGTGCGGTTAGGCGCGCGGGCGCGGCCTGGTGCACGTGCCCCCGCGTGCGTGGTCTGGTGCTCATGCGTCCCTCGCGCGCGCGGCTTAGTGCGCTCGCGACCAACCGCGCATGCCCGAGCGGCCAGATGCGTGCGCAACCACGCGTCCTGGAGCGCCCGCCGGCGTGGTATGTAGATTCGCACCGGCTGACCGTCGTCCCACCGTTCGACCCCGGGAGCATCGGGCGCCTCCCTCGGGCGCATTAGCACCTCCCTCCGCTCCTCCTCAGAGCCCCTTTTTCAATATATTAATTACCTGAGTTCGCAGGGCGCCGCCATCCGACGTCTCCGGCCTTTCACCGATTGTCAATATGCATACGTGAGATGAAGGGAAAATCCTTGTCTTCTCAGCTTGTACCAACCTTTGGCAATAAAGGATTTGTGGGAAAATTGATGAGGATGAAGCCTCATTTATAGGTTTAGGGGCGCAATTAGCCACTCCCCCATGATAACCCCCATAAGGGGAAATCATGAGTTTGACCTGTCAACTCACTTCCCATGATCTCCTCCACAATAGGAGGATCATGAGGGGGCCACCCTTTCAATAACTACCGTCATCGGCCGCTGGAGCCTCCGCCGGCCAGTAACCACCCGCTAACCACCAAGTTAGTGAGAGGGGCATGTCATCATTAAAATAAATAATCCCCTAAACTATGAAATTAATGTTTATGTAGGTTGTTACGATGTGCGGATAACCGCGTAACATGAGAGTTGTAGATATCAAATAAAAAAGTGTTCAACATGAAAGTTGTAGATATCATCGAGATATACAACTTTCATGTTGAACACTTCTCCTGAAAATGCCCCTAGAAGACGCAGTTTAAAAAGGCGCGTAGGAGTCGGGCCCGGGCTTAGCCCGGGCCTAGAAACCGGGCTTTGCCAGGCCTGGCCCGGGCCGGGCAAATGCTCATATTTGGGGCCTTGTTAGGCCCCATGGCCCGGCCTAGGCCCGGGCTTAGCCCGGGCCCGAGCCTAGCCAGGCTTTTACCTGGTCGGGGGCGGGCCAGCCCCCCCGGGCCCAGTTTTTATGCACAACCCTAACTGCAATGTTCGGCTTGGTACATTCAACGGCTGCAAGTACATTCATCTCACGCACGCATCTCGACGCGAGTGCTGAGACACTGGTAGTCATTGGATGATGCAATGCACGGTGCAATACAATCCACCCCCCCCCCGTTTCTGTTTTCTAATTTAGAAACAGTTACAGTTGTTGGGTTCATAGTGCTTGCTCCTGGCGATGCCCATAGTGAATATTATCGAACGAATCAACTTTGTTTGGATGTGTTTTGAGGTCCAATCTAGATGTGACAAGCGCATGGCATGATCAGTGTTGTTCGCTCACAACATTGGTGATATGCTTATATTGCTGATAACCATCGCTATCTTTCTCATCATTGTCAAAATTCGTCAAAATCTTTAGAAATATGTGCATAATCTCTCATAAGTTTAAGCGAGTAAATTGTTGATCCATCCTCTCATCTCTTCGTCAAAAACCTCCACCAGCGTCCGGCGGTATCCAACGAACAAGAAGCTCTCTTCCGCCAGGTCACTGGAGAAGGTCAAAAACCTCCACCAGCATTGGTGCCAGAAAATATTTTCTTTCGCTGATGGAAGAGATTTTTTGGAACTGGATTTTTTCTCTTTTCTTGATTGGATCCAGTCGACCTCACCTCTCTATCCGATTTTAGGATTCTTCTCACCCATAAAGGTGTGACCAATTTTCGGCCAACAGGAAAACTCAGAGTGGTCGGCCGGTCTTGGCCGAACCAGGGGTTCTCTTCCTCGTTGCTTCCGTGTGTTCGTTTATTTGTGGTCGGCGCTGCTTTCCTTTTTGTCGAGCTTCTCCTTGTCGCAGCTTTGCCGACGGGCTTCTTTCTTGTTGCAAAGTGTTAGGCTTTCGGTCGCCGGCTCTTCTCTTGTCACCAGATCTCTTTCTCGTCCCAACGTGTATGACCAGATCTTTGGAGGATTCAAAATTGTCATCGATCTCTCGGTTTATTTTTCCTCCTTTTAGCCATATTGTTAGCTTGACAAAAGAAAACGAAATATTTTGCCTGTATATTGGACGTACCCAATTTCAGGGAACTACTTTATATTTTGGTGTTCTAGGGTTTAGGGTGTTTCTTATTGCTTCGTGTTTATCGTTTTTCGAAACCTTTATTTTTGTCGTTAGATTATTTTTGAGAATCTGAAAATTATTTGTCTAGTGACAGGTCTTTCATGACAAGTGGTATCAGAACCAGTTTCGATCGACAACTAATTGGATGTTCCATTTCGAGTTGGGTCAACGGTACGTGATGACAACAGTCTACTTCATATCTTCCCAATCTTGATCCGTGAGTTTATCAGGTCGCCTCAGTCTTAGTACAGATTTTTCGGATTGATTTTTATGTCTTCTTCCACACCCAATGTAAAGTTCGAAGTTACGAAGTTCGATGGAAAACACAATTGTTGAAGCCGAGAAAATTCATTACTCCAAAATTCGGATCAAGGCAGCCTAAAGTTACTGATTCTGAAGGTCCGACACCACAATTCAAATGGTTATCGAGCGAAAGAGAAAATTATCTATAAGCACACCCCAAGTGCTCCAGCATGGAGGTCCTACCACGTACCCAGAAATTTGGGAGAAACTTCCTCTCCACAACCAAAAGGCTGGGAGAGGTATTAGGCAGACATGGACTTAGCGAGTTTCCACTTTGGAGGACCTCATGCTCTTGCAAAAGTGTCATTTCTAGTACCCATGAGGGTCTATTTATAGAAAATTCCTGGGGGTGGGGGGGTGGGGGTGGGGGGGGTGGGATAAACGAGTATCTAGCCTCTGCTAGCGAGTTCCAAGGGTCCACTCATCCATTCTTGCGAGGTACTCACTCATACTCCCCCAAACTCGCCCACACTCGCTCAAGCTCGTCTCTGTTCACCTATGCCCGCCTCTGTTCGCCCAAGCTCGTCTTTGCTCGCCCAAGCTCGCCCAATGGTCTGCGAATAGTCATCCTCTTGGGTACTTCTGATCTCGACGAATTATGAGTTATACAACAATTTTGTAACAACCCCCAAAATATAAAGGATAAAAAAAGAAGTGATTTTAATTTAAGTCTTATTGTCATGGCGATTTTGTATATCGATATTATGTTGTCCCCTCGACAAAAACTTGCGGCGCCATCTTATTTTTCCCTCAAGCTGCACCCCCTGCCTCCCGATCTCGCTCAGCCGCCTCCGTCAAATTCGGCTTCAGCCTTAAGTCAAGTAGAGATCTCTCTTCCTCTCTCTCTCTCTCTCTTGCACTTATTGAATTTAAATGAATGTTTGTTCTTATGGTTTTACGACTTCACTTTTGAAAACATGATTTGACAAATAAATGTAGAACTTGAATGTCTAATTTGACAAGTTAATAGTTTGAGGTTTAATTTATTTGAAATGACATGTGTTATTATAAGAAGATGATTTAATTGGATTCTCACTTTGATGAATTTTATCTCATTTAATGAATGATTCGAAAAATAGTATATTTTTTATTAATTTGAGGACTAGTAGGTTTTTGAGCACGAATATTAATTAATTTGAATAATAACTGTTAAGATTCATTGCTAGCGATTAAATGATTGATGGTTTATGTCATGCTCGTATCGTACATAAATTTTTTTTACTTGAAATATATTTGTCTTAAAATGGTTCAATCTATATGAGTATTTGTTATCCTAGGATCGATGCATATCAACTTACCCATGCGATTTACTTTTAAAACTTTTTTTGTTAATGATAACTTAATCCATCGAACCCGCAAAGTTCAAACTTATTCCCTAGTTTTTGATGTCATCGAATCTTTTCTTATGCATGTCTAGTTGCAAGACTTGAGTAAAATCTGTTCTTGATCTGATCTTTCCCTTTAAATGAATTTGTTCATGTTAGAATCACTAATATATGAATCATTTATCCTAATAATATCTTAAGCAATCGTTGAAAGATATTGTTTAAATGAGTGTATCTCCTTGCTTGCATGGTCACAACAAGAATGAATTTTTTTAATAAGACTGGCACTTGAACTTGAGTGTGAACCATATGTACCTGACAAGGTCCCCCTGAACGGGTTCGACCGAACCGTGGATTCAGTGAGCACAACGGCGATAATCTCCCGCAAAGAGCGACCTCGCGACACGGCCGCCGGAGCCTCTCTGTAGGGGCTTCCCGCGCTACAATTGACCTACTCGACGAAGGTCGCACATGGGAGTTCCCCTCGCACGCGAGATTCATCCCGCGCACAGGGCACGCGAGATTCATCCCACGCACAGGGCGCGCGGGATTAATCCCGGGCACTGTGCACGCGCGGGATTAATCCCGAGCACAGTGCAAGCGCGGGATTAATCATGTGCACGACACCTGCTATTCTGGATCTTCCTCTACCGTGCGTCTTTGCGGAGGCCGCTAGATAGTCGACCTATATGACTATTGATGAGTTTGTCTCCTTGGTCACCCATTTTCCCGACCTTCCGCTCGACCAGTACCCGGGTTTCTTCATGCAGGGCATGTTGCCACACATTCGCTCTCTCCTATGCATGCACCACCCTCAGACGGTCTCTGATGCCTTTTACATGACACGTTTGGTGGAAACCGACATCTCCCTTGGACTTTATGCTTCTCCGACCGGCCATCTCCCTCCTCATCCACATTGGCGACCACCTGCTCTTGCTCCTCCGCCACGTCCTCAGCATGGGGTACCTCGCCCCTCAGCCCCTCTCAAACAATGATTACAATGAGCTCCACAATAAGGTCATGTGTTCTCGGTGCTGTCAACCCTACTCCCCCAATCATGAGTGCTCTGTGAAGGAATTCCATGCCATCATGGACGACGTCGACCCTGATGTTACCCTGGCTGATTACCCCCATTGGTTGGTGGAGGCGCTGAGCAAGTCACCGCCCCTTTTGGCACTGACGTGATCAGCGCCCATTTTAGCCTCCTTGTTGGGAGTGTCATGCACTCCCAACAAGGAGTTGCACCACCCTGGGGTGCGGACGTTTTTGTAGGGGATGCCGGAATTCGCCGGCGGCGCGTCCCCCCTTCCTTCGTCGGATGTTGTCGCCATCATCTCCAGGCGCTGCCATGGTCTACCAGCACCACAGTCGCCGCCGCCATTGTTTCCCAACACCACGACTGCCAACGCCGTCGTTTCCCAACTTCACGACCGTCGCCGCCGTCTTCCGACGCCGCGGCCGCTGTCGTCGTCTCCCAACGCCACGGTTGTCGCTGCCATTGTTTCCCAACTTCACGGTCGTCGTCGTAATCTCCCAACGTCGTGGCCGCCGCCGCCGCCATTGTCTCCTAACACTATGTCCTCTGCGGTCGTCGCCAGCCTCTTCCTCACCAATTTGCCAATCTCCCCCTCCGATCGGCCAACCTCCGCCTCCGACTAGAGTTTGTCACCGGCCGGCCCCGCCGGCCGGATTCTTGGTCGTCACTGATTCTCCACCGTTCGATCGCGCTCATGCCATCGGAACCGTTGGTTACGTGAGTAACCACCCACGTAACTACCCGCATGATCTCTCATAGTGGGAAATGAGTTGCCAAAAATATATCGGTCCACAGTTACTATAATTATTAAATATTATATGCGTAAATATGTCATGAAATCGGCCTATTAATAACGATCATGGTGGTTATGGGCGGCAGATAACCGCATAACCCTCATAACCACCCATGAAGCCTATAAATAGGGCTCAGATCTCCCTTTAATTCTCATTCTCCCCTCCCTCATAAAATCCTCCGACAGATTCTCTATCTCCTTCCTCCTTCCTCCTTCCTCCTTCATCTCCTTCTCCTTCTTCGAAGATCTTCAAGCGTTCCTTGAAGATCTCTTTCGTCTTCGACGCCTCCTTCGAAGATCTTCATCTTCTTTGTCCGGGAAATCCTCCTACGGATTTTATCTCCCCTCCATTTCTATTCCATGCGCGCTCTTGCGTGTATTGCCTCCCTTGCGTGCTCTTGCGCGTATGGCCTCCCTTGCGTGCTCCTGCGCACGTTGCCTTCCTTGCACGCTCCCGCGCGCTGCCTCTTCCTCGCGCACTCCCGCACGTCCTCTTCCTTGTGTGCCCCCCGCGCATCCTATTCCTTGCGCGCTCCCGCGCGTGTCGCCTCCTTGCGCACATGTTGCCTTCCTTGCACGCTCCCGTGCGCATCCTCCTCCTTGCACGCTCCCGCACATCCTCTTCCTTGCGCGCCCATGTGTGCGTTCTCTTCTTTGCGCGCTCCCGCGCGCGTCGCCTCCTTGCACGCTCTCCCGCTCGTTGCTTCCTTGCGCGCTCTCGCGCGCACTTCTCCCTCGCGCGTTCTAGTGCGCGTCTCTCCCCCGCGTGCTCCCACGCGCTCTCACACACGTCGCTCCCTTACGCGGGTCACTTTCCCCCACGCTCCACGCACTCTCCTTCAGCAAGCGACATGCGCTCTATCTATTTACCCGTAACCGCTCAGCGTGCCCTCCTCCAACAAGAGCCTAACGCGCTCTCCTCCAGCGAACTCCCAGCGCACTACAGAATACAACAAGCGCACCACGCGCTCCTGAATAAGCACTTCATCTACCGATAAGACAACCAAACTATGCTTCTTCAAAAGATAATCGGGGACAAGAAGCAGACGGTAAGACGTGCTAAGCGCGCCTCTGAGCCTCAAAGCTCCAGACATCAGAACGTGTACAGCAAGCTACTCCCGCTTCTAAGAATTATTAGAAGACTCCAGAATACAACAAGCGCATCGCTACCCGCAACACTCGAAGAAATAATTAGCCCTGTGAGTGGTGGCCTGTCACCATCTAGGTTCTCTCTCTACCCCCAATAATTGTAACGAGAGGTGACATGTCGTCCTCGAGTTCTTGAAAAAGCCTTGTAACAGCACTCAGATCTAGTGGAGGTTTGGTCCGCACAGATCCGACTACGTGGTTTTTCACCTCTTTCCAGGGTTTTTCACGTCAATAAAATTACCTTGTCAACTTTCTATTTTCATTAACTATGTGCACACTCGACCGTTCCGAGATCTAAGACGGTCCAAGAATTCCGGCCTGACCGGAACGTCGTGTTAGTCCACAACAGTACCCACTAAAAACACTTACCTTTTTCATTGATTACAGCTTATGATATTACTTGAATCATTATATGTTATACTCCAGAGTCGTCAAATAATTTAACTTGTTCTGTTTGACTTATTTACTTGATTGTCTTGTTAGTTTTGCTTCATGAAAATTGGTACACATATATTTCTGTTTCCTTTTCTAGTTCTGTAGTTTACCTTTTTAATGTTATCAATGTTCTGAGTCTTTTCCTTTTTATTTTGGATTTATCTCGACATTCATGTCTGCGTTGTCTGCTTCCTCAGCCTGATCTGCATCAAGCTTCATGTTCTGTGTATATGTTTCATTTTTTGTTCTGTCATACATTTTTTACGTAATAATTATAGTCAATAAATCATGGACAACTGCTAAGCTAAATAATATATGTACTAGAATTTGAAATAAAATGCATGTTCATGTCTTTGAAATCTTTATTGTATGAAAAATTATATCAGCACATTTAATCATGAATTTATTAAAATACATGCGTATTTAACTTTTCACTAGCATATTTTAAAGCTTCTGCATAAAAAAAAATTTATTTTCCTTCAAATTAATTATTTTAAACCTAATTATAAGTATCTCTACTTCCGCCTTACATGCATGGATTTTCTTTCCGTCCATGCTCGTGACATCACAATTCGCGCCAAAACGCACTCTGACTTTTGTTGAGATAGCTAGGTTGTGTTAATTTTAGTCTTTGGCAGGTGAAGGTCAAAGCACTACCGATCATGGAAGGTTTACATCGTGTCTTATTGGGAAAGTCTCATAAGGATGCTGAGGTTACCAATCACATGTGCGAGGATTTAGATCTCTGAGCTCTGTCCACCATACAACGTTTCTTATATGATGATTTGTTATATGGAGTTCTTTCAGAGATGACTGCCTCGACTCTTTGGACAAAGCTGAAGAGTATCTATATGATGAAGTCTTTCCCCAATTGCATCTACCTCAAGTAGCAGTTGTACAAGTTCAGCATGAAGGAGGATTTCTCTCTATATGACCACCTGAACAGTTTCAACAAACTATTATCTGAGTATCTCAGCATGGATATCAAGGTGGAGGAAAAGGACAAGACAATTATATTTCTGAACTCTATTCCAAAGTCAAACAAGGGCATGTTCACTTTCCTCACATACAGTAAAAATATTTTGGATATGAAGGAGGTTACTGCAGCTTTACTCTCAGTTGACATCCGAAAGAAGTCGTTCGGCTCAGGTTTGCTGAAAGTTCAGCTTTATTTTTTCAGGGTCAGTCTGGTTCAATCAGATCGAGGAGACAAGTGTAAGAAAAGTTCAGGTAGTCACTGCAACTACTGTAAAAAGAAGGGTCATGAAGTCAATGATTGTTGGAAGCTTCGGAACAAGGGGAAAGGAAAAAAACCCTGGTGTTGATAAGAAAAAAAAATTGTCACATCTCTATGCCTTGAGGATGTCGACGAGCACGTCCTATAGTGTTTTTTCTTACTTATCTTTTTTATGTATTTTCTTTTGGGCTTCCTACATTTTTTGTCTTTTCTTGTTTTGTTACTGTGGTCATTATCCATTCATTTACACAAGCTTATTTTCCCTTATTTTTAGTCATGATATCTCTATACTTGTATTCCTATAACTCTTATTTTGAGTAATTTTTTTCTGGTCAAGAACTTCATTTTTTTAATGCAATTTTGTCGCTCTCTATTACCAAAACTCTTTCCTTGTTATTGTTCATTCTACATGAACTTACAATGTGTCTAATCAATCTTTTTTAATTAGTTCTTATAAGGGTTAATTTTTCCAGAGGTCAGTTCGTTTGCATTCATAGTTGGTGTATCTGTATTTGTCAATTTCTTTCCCGCGCGCACATCACAGGCCAGAAGTTTTGACAGGTTTATTTTACTATGGGAAGTCACCGTTGGAGATGAAGCGGTTGAAATTTAGCTTTACAGTGGAGCTTTTTTTGAGTCAGCCATGTCAATCCAGTTTGTGTGATACTCAGAATTAGAGGAGTTTTCTTATGATTCGTTTTCGACCGAAGTTCATTCATTCAGTTCCTTTGACTTTGGATCTTGGTGACCGTCGGGGCATCTTAGAATTGTCTCAGCCAGGTGGAGCATAGCATGGAAGAGGCATCAAGGCGGAGATTGTTGAGGTAATAACACATCTTCTCTTTCTTGGTCGGCGTCATTTTTAGAGACCGCTCAATTCTTGACTCCTACTTTTGGAATTCCCCAAATTCCGATAATTATGGAGGATCATTGGTGGCATCATAGGCGGAACTAAGTGAACACACACCAGGGCAAGTGCCCGGGTGTGATTTTTGATTTTTTTTTTTAATGAAAGCTAGCTGCCACTCTATCAATCTTTGCTCTGGCTAATGAGATATCAAAAAAAAAAGATAAAGTTAGACCTTTTTTGAAATGTCCTTCCCCTTTCTAAAGAGGAAAAAGATAAAGTTTTCATTATATGACTTGTTTTCTGAAATCACGCCCTTCCTTCCTAACCATGATTCACGGGCTTCTTCGAAGGCAACAGGAGAAGCGTCGGTGGGAGCAATCATGCTTCTTATTCTTGCTCTACCTTCCGCCCCCGCGAACGAACCATCTGGGATTATGAAAGCTGGAGGTGCCGCCGGCGTTGTGTTTCCGGTGAGGGAAGCTGGAGTTGCAGACATAATATTTTTTGTTTTTTTTAATATGTTTTTTCCCGCACCATTTTTCTCTCTTATTGAATAAGAGATTTTTTTTATAAAGTAGAATGAGATTATATTTTATAGTACTTATATGTTTTAAAAAATTCACGCCTTATTTTGTGTGACTATTTGGTTTTTGTTGCTAATTATTTCTTGATGTTATTGTTAAATATTTATCCCAAGTTGAATAAAATTATTAACATTTCAATATTGAGATTTTCACTATTAATATTTAAATTGGATTTGCCAAATTTTTTAGCCTGAGGAATATTCCTAGCCGCCAGGGTGGCATAATATATTTACTTTCGCTAATGGAGGAGATTTTTTGGAAGGGGTTTTTTTTCTCCTTCCTTGATTGAATCCAGCCGACCCCGCCTCTTTACCCGATTTTAGGTTTTTTCTCACTTATAAAGGTGTGACTGGTTTTTCCCCCAAGAAAAAGAGATTTTCGGCCAACAGGAATATGCAGAGTGGTCGGCCGATCTTGGCCACGTTCTCTTCCACGTTGATTACGCGTGTGCGTTTCTTTGTGGTATGTGCCGCCCTCCTCTTCTTCCTTGTCGCAGCTTTGCCGACGGGCTTCCTTCTTGCTGCGACGTGCTCGGCTCTCGGCCACCGACTCTTCTCTTGTCATCATATCTCTTTCTTGTCGCAACATGCACGGCCGGATCTTGGAGGTTTCAAAATTACCATCAATCTCTCGGTTTATTTTTTTCTTCCTTTTAGCTGTATTGTATGTTTGACAAAGAAAATAAAATATTTTGTCTGCACAGTGGACGTACCCAATTTCGGGGAACCACTTTATATTTTGATCTTCTTTGTTTGTGGTGTTTCTTATTATTTCGTGCTTATCGTTATTCGTAATCTCTATTTTTGCCGTTAGATTATTTTTGAGGATCTAAAAATTATCTGTCTGTGATCATTTTCATAACAAATGTATTCATTACACACATCCTTATGTGTTTTTTCCACAACAATTACCTGATCTTGATTAACTATTAATCATTTATATGTTTCATCTGCATCTATTTTTTATGGATTAATTGCTCATCGTGCTTAGTCTTTTATGATAAACTGACAATTATTTAATCTCTTGCCAAAAGGCCCGATCGGGCCGGCCCAGACCCTGCCTGATCGGGCCCGAGCTTTTGCAAACCAGGCCGAACCTGGGCCCTTCCTTTATCGGGCTCGGGTCGGGCTCGGGCTTTGACCCCGAGAAGGGGGCCGAGCCGGCCCCCCGGGCCGGGCCCTTATTATTTTAAAAAACATTTTATTTAGAATATTAAACCTTGAAATAAAAAATCGAATAAAATTTTTTTCTTAATATTGAAATTTAAAAAATCAAAATTACACTTTTACAAAATAAAATTAGGAAAAAAATGGAATTTATTATTTTTAATAATAATAAAAAAAATTACACTTTTACAAATTCAGGTTGTCCATCTCCTCTTCAATTTCCTCCGAGCTCTCCTCCAATGCTGAAATGTGTTATTTCCTCTTCGTATCATCCAAATAATTCTTGTAACAGATGCATAGTTCTAGTGATTTTTCATTTAGTTGGCTTCTCCGCTTGTTCAAAATCCTGCTACTAAGAGAAAAAGCGGAGTTCGAAGCTACTGTATTAGCTTGAATTGTTAGTAAATCACGGGTCATACAGGCCAAAAAGGATATGTATTAGTTTTACCTTTCCATCATTTTAAGATATCGAATTTTTCGATCTCTTTCGTACTCATAAAATCACGAAATTATGTTTTCGTATACAATCTTAATTCATTTAAACAACTCGATGTGCGTGCTTTTTTTTTTCCTGGAAGCTAATTCTAAAATTTTATTTGTAAAAAAATCTTTTGTCCTACGTTGCATTATTTCTTCTCGGGGTCGTGAGTCATATAAGTTGTCACAATAATTAAAACATTCGGTAAAAACAAAATTAAATTTAGTCGTACTAACGTCGTCAACGTCATCGAAACTTAAATTTATGTCTAAGTTAACGTTAATTTCATCTATCAAATTTTCTACGTCGTCTACAGCAAATAACAGGTTTAAAGCGACGACGCATGAAAATGCATGAGACATTTCTCTATAATATTCTAAAAAAATTTCTTCTATTACTTCAATTAAAGGAAGCCATCCAGAGTGTTGCTTAAAATAGTTAAGTTTTTGTGTGATATTTACAAAATTTTAAACTACTAAAGAGCTAGTTGGATAATACACAACAGATAAAAAAACAGTCGCTCTCTAAAAATATTTTAATAAATCTATATAATTTAATAATACGTATCAATCATTATCAGTTAAATCATGATTATTTGTCACAGTGCAATATTTCATAAAAATTGTTTTTTTTTGTTGAAACGTCTTTTTTAACATTTTATATGTTGAGTTTCATCTTATAGGCATATCAAATTGAGATTTCAAATATTTTTAACTTTTTGCGATCACAAATTTTCGAAAATCTTGACTTCGTTGTTTGGTACAATAAATAAATCTAAACATAGTCCGGATTTTTTCAACATATGGTTACATAGCTTCTAAACTATCTTGTACCACTAAATTTAAAAGTGGCAGACACATCGAGTGTGAAAAAATGCATCGTTCAACATTGATTTTAATTCACGTTTTAACCACTCTACTTCGGTGTTGTTATTACTAACGTTATCAAAAGAAAGACTCATTATTTTAACTTTTATTTTAATTTCACTCAAACATTTAATAATTACCGAATATATAGCCTTACTTGTGTGTGGAAATTCAAATCATTCAAAACATATTACGTGTTTATTTAATTCTCATGAAACGAGATCGATCCAATGAGCTGTGATACAAATATAAGATAATCCTACCTTTACGATACTACTTCAAACGTCGCTCGTTAAACTCACACGTCCCTCAAAAGTTTCAAAAATTTTTATTAAATCTTGTTTTGCATCAAAATATAATTTAAGTGTGTCGCGTCTAATAGTGGATTTACTTACCTGTTGATATTTGGGTTGAAGCCCTTCGTGTATGTACTCCGTCGTCGTCTCATCATTGTCGTAGTGACTGAATGACAACTCACGTCTGATGACGTTTTTCACCTGTAGGTCTCTCTGTCTTGCTTGATCGCGAGTCATATAAGTTGTCGTAATAATTAAAACATTCGGTAAAAACAAAATTAAATTTAGTAGTACTAACGTCGTCAACGTCATCGAAACTTAAATTTATGTCTAAGTTAACGTTAATTTCATCTATCAAATTTTCTACGCCGTCTACAGTGAATAACAGGTTTAAAGCGACGACGCATGAAAATGCATGAGACATTTCTCTATAATATTTTAAGGCTGATATTTGTCCCTGACTGGACTCGGGAGCTTGCTTCGCAAAACATGACTTAATATGTCTCGCTAGTGTTGAGTTGCCGGTAAGAGTTAGCAACTTTGATCATAACTTGCACCGTGCCTTGAATTCGTCGCCGACTTTAACCTTGTCGAAATTCTCCCAGAGGGGCGCCCTTCGATTATGTTCCACCACTTCGGCCGTGCTTTGAGTCGACAACGCCGGCGTTGAGGAGGATGATGTCATGCAGCGAGAGAGAGAGAGAGAGTAGGAGAGTAAGAGAGGGAGAGAGTAAGTGAGAGAGAAAGAGAAAGTGAGTGGAAGAGAGAGAGTAAGAGAGAGAGAGAGAGTGAAGGAGAGAGGGGGGGGGGGGGGGTCGGGTAGGAGGGTGGGAGGGGGGTGTTTATAGGTTTGATGTGTTACACCATCATTTTATAGGGAAGGCTCCTCCATGATCACCCCCCAAAATAGGAGATCATGGGGTTGACTAGTCAACCTCACCTCCCCTGATGAGGAGAACATGGGGGTGGGGCCCACTCCCTAACTCTCCACCAGAAACCGCCCCCTTTGGGGGTAAACCGCCTGCCGCCGGCGGCCCATGGCCAGGCCGCCTGCCGCCAGGCCGGCCTTGCCGCTGCAGACCGCGGCCAAACCGCCAGGCCGCCGGTGGCCTGGCCGCTGGCCGGGCTCGCTGCCAGGTCGGCCTTGCCGCAGCTGGCCGTGGCCAGGCCGCCAGGACGCCGGCGACCTGGCCGCAGGCCGCGGCCAGGCCGCCGTCCTTGCCGCCGGCCATGTCGCCGGCCAGGCCGCCGCCGGCCGGCCGCCTCCACAGCCCGGCCGCCCCACTACCATGGACGACCTGCCCACCGTCTGATCATGATGGGCTTTCCTCGCCGTCCAATCTGGTTGGTAACCACCCACTAACCCACTACATTGGTGGTGGGGCCCGCCATGAACCTCTCCTGGAGGCTATAAAAGGAGTCACTGGGCCTCCTCATTCATCCCCTTTTGCCTCCTAGTCATCTTCTTGCTCAGGTCAGAGCTCTAACAGACTCCTTCCTCAAGTCAGAGCTCTAACGGACTCCTCCCTCAGGTCATCCTCCAGCCACCCTCGAGCCACCGCGAACCACCAGAGCACCACCAGCCGGAGAACGCCCAGGTCCCGGCGCGAGCAGAGGAGGAAGAAGACGACCCTTGCAAGTAGGCGCGCGGCGGTCTCGCAACCCAAGCTACAGAGCCCCAGTGTCGCCACTCGAATTCTAGTGCTCAAAGCTCTCCCGTGAACTAGCCTGTTGCACGCGGGGAGCTGCAGTCCCCTTCTCTCACCTCAAGTTGTAACGGGAGCGGCCTGTCGCCCTGATTCACCGAACGCCCTGTAACCGCAAGCTGCTAGTGGATTTCGACCGACACAGACCCGGTCACGTGATTTTTTACCCAATTTAAGGGTTTTCCACGTCATCATATCTTGAGTCGATCTTCCCTTTTCTCTGACTGTGTGTGCGCTCGATCGCCCCGCAAGCTAAGGAGGCCCAGTTGAATCTGGTCCAACCGGGGCATCGAGTTAGCCTGCAACAAGGTTTTTTTTTTAAATGGCCTAGGGCCTAGGCTGTTGCCTAGGCCCTAGGCCACAACAGCCAGCAGCTGCTGCTGCTGACAGTCGACAAGGCTGTTAGCAGCAGCCCTCCTGGCTCCTTCCAACGGCTCTTAGAGCCGTTGAAGCTAGCAGGGCCGGACCGGCCTGTGGGCCTGGGCCGGGCCCTGGCCATCATTTACAGAAATTCAATTAAGGTTCGGTTCATGAGATCGTACCCGATTGACTGGTGAAAATAAATACCCAAAAACAGAGCCTGAATTTCAGCTAGTGATAGTTTTTTTATTACAATTAACAAGGCTTGCTGGGTTCACATGCAAACAACTAATTGAATTTCTGTAAATGATGGCCAGGGGTTTAATGTAAATATGTTTTTAATGTATGAAGTTGTTATCTTTATATTATATATTATACACTCGACCCATATGAACTGAGATTATCTAAAAATATTATGTTCATTTTTTGATGTTTGATTCACACTAAAGCTATACATTGAAGATTTTTTTTTGAGAAAAATATCAATTCAATTAAAAAAATATAATAAATATTTATATTATTTTAATGTAAATATGTTTTTAATGTATGAAGTTGTTATCTTTATATTATATATTGTACACTCGACCCATATGAACTGAGATTATCTAAAAATATTATGTTCACTGTTTGATGTTTGATTCACACTAAAGCGATACATTGAAGATTTTTTTTTGAGAAAAGTATTCATTCAATTAAAAAAATATAATAAATATTTATATTATTTTATTTTTTAAAAAAATTGAGCAGCTCAATGGCTCATTACCAAGCTTTTAAAAACCGGATCGGATCGGCCGGTCGGACCGCGGACCGGGCACCCAGCCGGTCCGGTTCAGGTACGAAAACCGCATCATCCACAGACCGCCCAAGAATCGGAGAACCGGGCGGGCGGACCGGTGGGCCGGGAACCGGGCACGGTTTTACGCAACCGGGCGGGCCAAAGACCTCATATTAAAATAATGGAAGATTTATAGATGGCAGGTTTCCAACCCTGACCACTACTGCTTTAGGATAACAACCAACCACCTAGTCATTTAGATCTTATGGTTTCATGTTATCTATACTATATTAAAAAGAAATATCAAAACCCTCAAACATGTGTAGCTAAATAAGACATTGAATTCATCATACCCCTTCATCTCACTCCCCCTATCAGCAACCGTCTGATCAAACACATTCCCTCTCTCTACTTTTTTGTAGGTCTCCTAAACCTACTAAGGGCGACCTAAACCTAACACTGGGCGCCCTAAAAACAATGTTAAAATTATAGAATTTGAATCATGTAGCCCGGCCCGCCAAATGAAAATTTGCACGCAGTGTAGCCCCGCCGAAAATACAATTTCAATTATTGAATGTGTTTTGCTTAATATATACTAGAAATTATCATTTTATCTCATGATGTGGGACTAAATATGACAAAGATTAAATATAAACTTTTAAAAGGCAATAGGCGCGCGGCCAGGGAGGATCGAACCAACGACCACCTGTTTCTCAATGATATGTCTTGACCATTATACCATGATAATCTCACATTATATTTTATGCGCAGTTTATATATGTACTAATAAAAATTTTATCAAGTTAAATACCTTTTTTTTGCACGCGCAGTTAGAAATATCTTTTTTATTTCCATTTTAACCTTTTTATTTGTACTAATATTTTTTATAATCGCTGGGGCGGGCGAAGTCCCCCGTCGCCGGCGGCGGGCGAAGCCCGCCGGGAGCGGGGCCGGGTCTGTGGCGCGTGGCCATCAGGTTCACATACAGCTTCTCTTGACGGAGGGTGCCGAAGAGAAGTCTCAAATGATCGAGGTGAGCGGCCTGAGTCTGGCTGTAGACTAATATGTCATCAAAGTACACCACCAGGAACTTGCCCATGTAGGGCCGCAACACCTGCGTCATAACTCGCATGAATGTGCTCGGGGCGTTGGATAGCCCGAATGGCATGACTAGCCACTCGTACAGACCGTCCTTGGTCTTAAATGCGGTCTTCCACTCGTCCCCCTCACGAACTCGTATCTGATGGTACCCGCTGCGGAGGTCGATCTTGGAGAAGATCTGGGCACTGGACATAGTATCCAGTAAGTCATCGAGTCGTGGGATGGGGAAGCGATACTTGACCGTGATCTTATTGATGGCGCGGCTGTCGATGCACATACGCCAACTACCGTCCTTCTTAGGGGTAAGAAGGGCGGGAACCGCACAAGGACTCATGCTCTCGCGAATGAACTGCTTCCGAAGAAGCTCGTCAACCTGCCGTTTGAGCTCAGCGTGCTCATCCGGGTGCATACGGTAGTGAGGCAGGTTCAGGAGGGAAGCTCCCGGGACTAAATCAATGGCATGCTGAATGTCCCAAGGGGGGGGGGCAGCTCATCGGGGAGCTCGTCTGGCATAATGTCCGCAAACTCGCCTAATAGGGGACGCACCGTGAGTGGGAAATCGACTGGAGCGTCCTCGGTAACCTGGGTAGCGGCGAGTACATAAATGACGTCGGACTCGGCACTATCTCGCAGAAACTCACCTCGCCTCAGAATATGCAGTGGTCGCGAGGCGCTCGTGCTCGGAGATGACTCTACCACACCCTTGGGTCGATCTCGGGGCTGGGTGGGCGTCAACGTGATCTTTCGCCCCTTATCATAAAAGACACACGTGTTCGAGCGACCGAAGCACGTGATATCACGATCAAAAAGCCAGGGGCGGCCAAGCAACACGTGAGCGACGTCCATGAGAATAACATCGCACCAGACCTTGTCCTGAAAGGACGCAATGGTGATCGGGACTAAACAACGCTGGGTGACCTGAATTGCCATCTTGTCAACCCAGACGACACGGTACGGATGGGGGTGAGGCTCTGCCTTCACCTGCATAAGGTCAAGCGCTTTCTGGGCTACAATATTCACGCAACTCCCACCATCAATGGCTAGCTTGCAGGGACCGCCTGCACTAGGGAAGTACGTGTAAAAGATGGTCGTGCGTCGCCAGTCCTCGTCCACACGTGGGGTGTGTAGGAGGCGCCGAATCACTCCCACCTCTAAGGATCGATCGGCATCACTCTCCCAACCTTCCTCGACTGCAGCCCTAACCTCCTCTGGGGCCTCCTCTTCACCCTCTAAACCCTGTTCCTCCTCTTCCTCAAGTAACAGGGTCCGCGTGGGGCACTGCGCCGCCACGTGGCCCCTGCCAGAGCATCTAAAACATACAATGCCCCCAGATCGCTGGCCATCAGTGGCTACGACTTTACCCTTCGCATCCGCGGGGATGCGCGAGGGTGCGGCCGTGGTGGTCTGGGGCGGAGCGGGTTTCCTAAAGGTCGAGGAATCAGTCCGAGAGGTGAACTGCCTCGTACTAGACGAACGAAGGTACTGCTCATACTCGAGGGAGAGCTGGAATATCTGATCAACCGTCTCCAAGCGGTGGGGAATCAACTCTCTCCGAATATCGGAACGAAGGCCCGCCTTGAAACTGGCGGCCGTGGCAATAGGTTCCTCTGAAATATCGCTCCTGACGACCAGCTCATCGAAGCGAGCCATGTACTCAGCGACAGTAAGTGTCCCCTGTCGTAAGTTCTGTAGCTGCTCAAATAGCTGATGCCGATATGACGCGGGGAGGTACTTCTCCTTCAGTCTCTCCTTCATCTCGTCCCATCTGGTGATGGGGTAGTAACCATCCCGCTCTAGAGCTCTCTCGACACTAATCCAGAACACCTTAGCTTGCCCGATCAACTTCATCTTTGCAAAGCGGACGCAGCGCTCGTCACTCATGTCGTACCACTCGAAGTAGTGGTCCATGTCCAAGAGCCAATCGCTGAAGGCTTTTGGATCTAGGCGACCATCGAACGAAGGGGCATCGAGGCGGATGCTACGAGTGATGTCAAAGCCACAGTCGCCTCTCCGCGGGTTTGGATAATCATCAGGATCATCGTCACGGTCATAGTCATGTCGAGCGGGCGGGGGTCCGCGCTCACGTCGACCCGGCGGGTAATACTCATCACGACGCTGGTCGTGGCGACCGAGCGGGGACACGCGGTTCCTAGGGCCAGGCTGTCGTGGCACACGGTAATCCTCCCACGGGGGTGGGGGTCGGCCACGAGGTGGCTCTGGGTTCCGCCATGCTGGCGGGGTGGGGGCTCTCACGGGATCTTCACGGTGGTAGCGGTCCGCAGGTGGCGGATCATCTCTGACCCGCTGCCCACGACGGGGAGAGTCGCCCGGGTCACCCGCCTCATGGTCGTGTAGGGAGGGAGTGCTTCTTGCGCGCTCTATCAGATCTAGGCGACGAGTCACCGCGGCGATATCGTGACGCACGTTCTCGAACTGGGTACCCATTGCGTCAAAACGCTCTAGAATAAGGCGTTGAAAGTCTGTGGTAGCGGTGCTCGAATTTGAGCCCGCTGCCCGGTCATTTGTGACGGGTGGATCTACCATGCTTCTAAATGTCCTACCACTACGGAGCATGCAAATGGCCCGACCTGGGCTCTGATACCAACTGATGTAGGGTAGGCTGTGGGGTGAACTCCTAAGACACCTGCTAGTGACGTGAGGGGGTGGACTCACCCTAACCAATGACTATATGCGAGATGATATTAATCAGACGTTAAATTAATTTAAGCAACAAGACAAAATATAAAACATTACATTCATTCTAAACAAAAGAAACGATTTCTATTCAACAATTTAGGCAATAGCGTTCCTCCGCACGGAGGGCTAATTTAAGCGTGCGGCGAATTAAGCGTCCTGCAAAGCAAGAGATTCACAGGCAAATACAATGTGCTATAATTCCGTCAATCACAAGATCCACAACGTGCACGATATTTTATACCAACAACAATAAAATCCACATAAAAACAAGTACGAAATTCTGAATTAAAATTCGGACTGCAGGAAATATGTAAAGATCTGAAGCTTCGGAGTTAAGATGGGCTTTCGGGTGGTGGCGAGACTGGATCGGGCAAGGGGGGGGGGGGGGGGGGGGTGGATCCACGTGGGGGAATGAAGGGGGCTGCTGGTCGAAGGGAGAAAGGGGGTTTTAGGGTCGGCTGGGCTGGATCCAGTGGGATCAGCCCAGATCTGGGCGGCAGGGTGCTGGCGGGCTGATGGGGGGGGGGGGCAGCGGTTTGGGCTGGAGGGGCCTTTGTGGGGGCTGCTGGTGGGGGAAAATGAAGGGCGGCGGTAGGTGGTTGTGGGCCGACGGCGTGGGGCTTGCAATGAGGGAAAGAGGGAGGAGCGGCGGGCTGTATGGAGGAGTTAAGGGTGGCCGCGGTGGGGATTGATAGGGGAAAGGGGCTGGCGGCAGATCTGGCAAGGAAGGGGGCGGGGCTGCTTGGTAGGGGAAAAGGACACAAGAAAAGATAGGAATCTTACCCAAGGAGTCGACACCAAGGGGCTCCACGGCGTCGGCACCGCGGAATGATCACCGGAAGCGAGGAAGATGATCTTCTCCTAACTTCAGCAATGATAACCCTAACCAGTCACTAGTCCTATTTATAAGAAAACAAGCATGAGGGCATCCCATCCAATGGCTATGATTGGTCGGTGGGTTTGCCCTTAAATAAAATAAGTATGTATATAATTAATATACATATCTATATATAATTAATATATATATCTATATCTAATTAATATACATATCTATATCTAATTAATATACATATCTATATATAATTAATATACATATCTATATAAAAATTAATTACATATTTTTAGATATATTATTATATTAACATATGACATCTTTTAAAAATTAAAGTTTATATATATTTTTAATATATGCATACATTTCCATAAATTTTAAGTTTTGTTTGGCACGGCGGTGACGGTCATCAAGTGGTGGTTATGAACCGACGGTCTTGAACGTTCGACTTTATCTAAGAAACTTCATACACTTTTATGTTTAAAAGTAAAAAACTAGTTTTATTTCTCGACTGTGATCTTAACAGTTGTCATGTCCAAAACTTCATTCTATTACTCTATTACAATGTCGTTTTACTCTATTATCTTATATATAAGCAAGAAACAAAAGACATGGTGTAACATTGGATCGACCCCGGTTGAACCGATCGACCCCGGTTGAAAGGTTGACCCGGTGACCCGGTTCAATAAATGTCCGGTCGCGATGCACCCTCAACATTTCGTCGGGTCCGCCGATTCATGATAACTGTGCATTTTTAAAACCTTGCTCATTACCAATTTCGTGGGTCCACCATGATTACATGATAACTGTGCAGTGGGGCACAGTGCATGTCTGCACACCCAGACATTAATTATTAACTGCACAATTATTATTAGTTAAGACAATAAAATATTATTTGGCACCACACGAACACGACAAAGGACTTACTAATTTAATTATATTAAATAAATGATAAATCATGTGAAAGAAATGGTCTTAATAATTAGACGCGTTACGTATACGTCACACTATTTATGATAAACCAAAACAGTTTAATTAATGTATTCGTATTAAAATATGGCATTACTAAGTGTGATGAGGTTCCCTTTACAGGTCCGGTCAAATTGCCAATCCAACAAGCGCAGTCCCAACCGTCGACCACGCCCGCCTTCCACGAGCACCAATACGCAATCACGAAGCCCACGCAAGCACCCCCCCGGACGCAGGACTTCGAGCCGCGCGCGAGTACGCACGTGGCCCCGCCCGATCACGCAAAAGCCTGCGTGCAGAATGAGGCCGCGCGCCTGCAGGCAGAATGAGGCCTCGCGCCGCCTCGATCCAGGGGGCCGCCTTGATCCAGGGGGCCGCCTTGATCCAGGCGCCCTTCTCTGCTGCAGAGGGTGGGATGCCGCTCCGCCCTTTGGCTTCCTGGATAGGGCGGCTTCCTGGCCTCCCAGGTCTAGGCTACGACCTTTCCCGCTGCAGAGGGAGGGCGCCTCTGCCTCTCCTTCTGGCTTCCCAGAACGAGCGGCCTCCAGGCCGCACAGATTCGAGCAGCGACAGAATTTTCTGCAGAGGGAGTGCGGCCTCTCACCGGTCCCATCCCTCCGCCCCCTAGATCGGGCAGCTCCCCGTCGCCCAGATCCAGGCAGCTCCTCGCCCCTTCTTTGTCAGGGGGCAACCGCCCCTCTCTTCCACGGTCGCTGTCATCATCGCCCCTCTCTTCCACGGTCGTCGTCGACCCTCTTCCGCGTTCTCTGCCACTGTCGCCTCCCAACACTGCGTTCTCCGCCACCGTCGCATCTCGACACCGTGTTCACCGTCGTCGGCCTCCTCCCCCTCACCTCTTCGCCGACCTCCTCGGTTCGGTCGGCCTCCGGCGCCAACTGGATTCCGTCATCGGCCAGCCCCCGCCGGCCAGATTCTTGGTCGTCAACAATTATTCACCGTCTAATCGCACTCTCGTGATCGTCGTCGTCAGTTATGTGGGCAACCACTCACGTAACCGTCTGCATGACCTTCCGTAGTGGGGAAACAGTGTTGCCAAAAATAGGACTAGCATGCATTTAATAAAATTAATAAATAGTATGCACGTAATATATCATGAAATCGGTCTACAATTAGTAATTATGATGGTTATACTCCACGGATAGTCGCGTAATAACCACAACCACCCCCTGTGACCTATAAATAGAGTCTCAAACCCTCCACCATTTCAACCTTTTCTCTCCCCAGAATTTCTCCGACAGATTTTCTCTCTCCTCTCCTAGTCCTCCCCTGGATTTTCTCTCTCCTCTCTTATTCATCCTACTGATTTCCTCTCTCCTCTCTCATTCTCTCCTCCAATGTGCGCACGCCTCTTTATGTGCACGTTCCTCCTTGCGTGCACTCCTCTTGCGCGCATCTCTCCGACAACGTGCACACGCCTCTTTGTGCGCATATTCCTCCTCACGCATCCTCCCCGCCAACGTGCGCACGTCCCTTTGTGCGCACGTTCCTCTTCGTGCGCGCTCTCTTTGCGTGTGTATCTTCACCATAGTTTGTGTGTTCCTTCGTGTGCATGTTGCTCCTTGCACAAGTTCCTTCTCGCGCACGTCCCGCTGTGCGCAATTTCCGTCGTTCGCACATTCTTCCTTGTGTACATCCTTTAGTATGAACACCGCTCCAAGTACGTTGTCGTGCGCTCTGCTCTCAGAACCGCTCTAAATGTGTCGCCATGCGCTTCGCTCTCAAGCCCGCTCCAAGTGTGTCACGACGCGAACCGCTCTCAGGATTGTTAGGTTATTTAATTATATGTCCGCACGTGTCAAGGCCGACTTGGAATAGGTTAACGGGTTCGTGTCATACTAGGGTCTTGCTATACGCTGGAAGTACTATAAATACTCATTACATACTTAGATGCGGTATTGTAGAATACTTTGAGCGATCAACCCTTTCACATTCTCAAAGTAACCGTTCGCTAGGGTTTTCCGCTCGCCGCTCTGCGCGCTCCGTGCGATTTCGCGAATCTGCCGCTCCCGTCTTCCCGTTCGACTATTTCCCGATCCCAATCCGCTCGTCTTCGCCGGGATTTGATCCGTTCTTCCTTCGTCTCCAGATCGCAACTTGCCCGCCGTTCGCGAGTTTCCTGTGTTCGCCATCGGCGTTCGCCGCGATCCGGCGTTCCAAGATCCAGTAGCCTCCTGTGCAGTTCCGACGGGATTTCTTCCCGTTCGCGATTCCGAGGAAGTAGGCTGCCGATCTCCCGCTGCTAGGTTGCCATATAGCTTGGATCCCGCCAGAGGATTTCGATTAGCCGACGGATCAGAAGAACTGCACCAGATCTGATTTCTTTTTTCGGGAATCGCCGCCTCTGTTTGCTAGGAAGACGGTCTACAGTGTCGATCGCAAGATCTACTGTGTTGATAAGTGGAGATCTCCTTCCAGTCGTTTCTGATTGCAAATTTTTGGATTTCACTCTACCAGTGCCTAGGAGAGAGTATTGTTGAAAAAAGGGAAGGATTTAATCCTCTTAGAAACCGTGGAGCATTCACAGGAAACTTCAGTTCACTGTTTGGAAATCAACAAGGAAAAGGAATCTTTCTTTCGGCTTCATTCTGAATAGTTCTTTTTTTTGGGCAACTCTATTCGTAAAGGAGGAGCAAACTACTATTCCTTGGATTGGATCTGAAGACACTGGATCGTCTCCCCGCGGATCAGGTGACTTCTTTCTGGTTTTTACTGTTTTAGCTTTAGCGAGATGTCGAAGATTACCTCCTACGACATCGTCAAGCTACAATCGTTCGATCTCTCCGACTTCAGTGGAGAAAAGACGAAGACTTCTGCAGGGACTACCTCCTAAATTCACTGAACCCTAGACTCGCCCTGAACTACAGCAGTCATAAGACTGCAAAGGAGATTTGGGATCGCTTGAATGCGCACTTCCAGAAGGAAGAGGGGTTGTCGAGGACTCTCCTTGACGAGAGACTTTTCACTTCAAGATTCAATTTAAACTCGTCAATCACCTCTCAAATAATTGAACTGGAGAGTCTGCGTCTCAAGTTGGCGGACGATAAGTCCGACATCTCTGATAATCTCTTTGTATGTTTGATTCTTAGCAAGCTACCTCCTGAGTGGTTGACCTTCAAGACTGAAATGCACAGACTGAAGGAAAAGATCGCATTGGATGAACTCAAAAGGTTCATTCATATCGAGGATCAAAACATCGCTGGTAAGAGCTTGGAACAAGTTGGTCAGTCCTCACAGGCTGTCAACTTCGTTTCTCGACCCAGCAAGCCTCGAAGGAAGCCACCAGCACCCAAAGGTGAAGCCTCTGCACAGTTGGCGCCTAAAAAGCCTTCTTTCAAAAAGAAGAGGGGCAAGTGCCACAACTGCGGCAAGTGGGGACACTGGGCGGCTGAGTGCAAGGCTCCTAAGAAGAAAAAGGAGGATGCCCCGCAAAATGTGGCGAACATGCTGGCTGATGCCTCAGATCCCAAGTCCTTCGTGGCTATGATCGGGAGCAGTCACCGCAGTTCGTCCTCTGAGTGGTGGCTTGATAGCGGTGCTACCTGTCATGTGATGAATGACAGAGGTTTACTTGCTGAGGTCAAGGCGGTCCAGGAGAAGGTGGAGAACTGCAATGGAGGAGAGACCGAGGTGACCCATGCTGGGACAGCCGAGCTGGTCCTCTCATCAGGTAAAACTCTTTTTCTGCTTAATGTTAAAGTAGTGTCATCTTTAACTAAAAATCTGATTTCAATGAGTCTGTTAGATAAGGCTGGGATGTCCTTCACAACTCAAAACGGTAGAATGACCTTAACGGTAAATTCACATTATTTTGGGTGTGCGTACCTGATCAACGGAATGTATAGACTTAGCTTAAACAACGATATCATTAACCAAATAAGTTCGAACCTTATTGATCCTAAGTTGTTACATAACAGACTTGGACACGTGAACTATAGGAAAATGCTAGATCTAGCGAAGAGTCATAATATTCCCTTAGATCTGTCGATTCGATTTGATAAGTGCGAGGTGTGTGCTCAAACCAAAATCACTAGAAAGCCATTCAAATCGGTTTCTAGGAGCACGAAACTTCTTGAGTTGATACATTCAGACCTCTGTGATTTTCGTAGCCACGCCACTAGAGGGGGAAGGAAGTATCTGATTACATTCATAGACGATTTTTTAAGATATTGTCATGTGTATCTGTTAAAATCGAAAGACGAAGCCTTTGAGACGTTTAAGATCTTTAAGTATCGTGTAGAAAATCAGTTGAACCTGAAAATTAAGAGATTTAGAAGTGATCGAGGAGGAGAATATACTGTTTCTGGGTTCAAGTAATTCTGTGACTCTGAGGGAATAATTCTTGAAACCACAGCTCCTTACTCACCCCAGTCAAACGGTGTTGCCGAGCATAAGAATAGAACTTTAACAGAAATGTTGAACTCTATGCTCCTAACAGCTGGCATACCTAATTCCTTTTGGGGAGAAGCAGTTCGTGCTGCAAATCACATTCTGAATAGAGTGCCTCATTCTCAGCTCACTGCTACCCCGTATGAGCTGTGGCACGGTCATCCTTGTAGATACGATACTCTAAAGACTTGGGGCTTTATCGCATATGTGCAATTACAAGACCTTAAGAGGCCTAAGGTGGGACCTAGGACGACCACATGCGTCTATTTAGGTAGTGCAGAAGATAGTGCAGCCGACAGATTTTTCGATCTATCCACGAATATCGTGATAGAGTCTAGAGATGTCATATTCTTTGAAGATAATTTGTCAAGGATCATGGTTTGTCTGTTTCCGGGTCTAATGATATGATTTCAGAATCTATCGTAGAACCTGTAGCTGGCCCTTCTGGCACTGCTCCCCAACCTATAGAGGTGGAAACGGTTCCACTTAGAGCATCTACAAGAGAGAGAATCCCTAAGAACTTTGGTGAGAATTTCGTCACCTACCACTTAAAGGATGATCTATTCTCCTACCAGGAGGCAATGAGATCTAGAGATTCGTTGATGTGGGCAGAAGCCATTGATGATGAGATGGACTCGCTGTTGCATAATAATACTTGACATCTAGTTGACTTGCCGAAAGGTGCTAAAGTCCTAGGATGCAAGTGGTGTTGAAGAAGAAACTACATAGTGATGGGTCTATAGTCAGGTATAAAGCGCGTCTTGTAGCTAAAGGTTATAAACAACAGGGGGGAATAGACTACTTTGATGTTTATTCACCTGTGTGTCATCTGTCGACTATCAGGATTCTTCTGGCCTTAGCGTCTATCGAGAACTTTATAGTTCATCAGATGGATGTGAAAACAGCCTTCTTAAGTGGAGAGCTTGATGAAGAGATCTACATGACACAACCTGAAGGTTATGTGCAGAAAGATCTAAAAGATAAAGTGTGCAAATTAGATAAATCAATCTATGGGCTTAAACAAGCGTCTAAGATGTAGCACATGAAGTTTGACCAGGTGGTAAAGAGCCTCGGATTTCAGTCTAGTCTCTCAGATAAATGCCTTTATCACCACTCATTGTCGAATCTGACAGTCATCATATGCTTATATGTAGATGACATGTTGATTTTGGGGTCTAATCTTGCTGCAGTTAGGGATATTAAATCCACTCTGGTAGAAGTTTTTGACATGAAGGACCTTGGTCCTGTGGATACCCTGTTAGGTATGAAGGTTAGAGTTGACAAGGGTCGAGTTACTCTTAGTCAAGCTCATTATATTGAGCAACTTCTTTCTACCTGGGGATATGATAACTGTAGGCCGATTGAGACGTCATTTGATCATAATGTGAAGTTGAGTCCTAACGTAGAGACCAGCATTGATCAAGTCAAATATTCCAAAATAATTGGAAGTCTCATGTATGCCACAAGTTGTACTAGACCAGACATTGCTTTTTCGGTTAGCATGCTGAGTCGTTTTACCAGTAATCCAGGCAAAGAGCATTGGGAAGCCCTAGATAGGCTGCTGAGGTACCTGAAAGGTACTAAAGATCATGCTCTGTGCTACACTGGTTACCCACCTTCTGTGGAGGGACATTCTGATGCGTCATGGTGTTCAGAAGTCGGGAACATCAGGTCTACTAGTGGATATATATTCACTTTGGGTGGAGCTGCTATTACTTGGAAATCCAAAAGACAGACCTGTATAGCATTGTCGTCTATGGAAGCTGAGTTGTTTGCCTTAGCCTTGGCCGGTGAAGAGGCAGATTGGATCAGGAACTTGATTCTAGACATTCCCTTGTCAAAGTTACAAGTCAACTCGTTGAGCTTGTATTGTGATAATCAAGCAGTTCAAGTCGTTAAGAATACCCTCTATAATACTAAGAGAAGACATGTACGACTGAGACATGCCTTGTTGAATTATCTGAAAGAACAAGGAATTATAACTTTGATCGATGTACGTTCAAAGGATAACCTGGCTGATCAATTGACGAAAGGAATGCCAAAAGACCGTCTAATCAAAACTGTGGGGGAAATGTGACTAAAGGCGATTTAGTTCGGCCTTAGTTCAGCGATAGGTGATTCAGTTCAGCCTTTGTCCGGAAGTTTTGATTATTCCGATTTCCTTTGTCAAGCAAGCATGTTGTGTTCCGTTGATGCTCTTGGTTGCTGAGCTCGGATCTGGTAAGTTGTTTCATTCCAAACTTGATGCTAACAACTTCACCTGGATTTGGCTTTTGCCTTGGAGGAGAGTGTTATTCCAAACTTGATAACACAATCTGACTTGGTCTTGTCTCTTCTTCTGGAGATTGGTTCCATTCCAAACTTGATGAGTTCCAATTAACTTTAGAAGGGCAGTAACCGTGACATTCCATATAGGATCACAGATATAGCTGCGGTGTCCAGAAGTCTGAAATCGTTTCAGTTGAAACAGATATCAGGTTCTGAGGTAAAACTATAATACTCTGTGAACGTGTCCTCCCAGCCAAATTAAAAGTTTAATACTAAGTTCTTTTTTTGTAAGAACTAGATATTTGCAAATTTGCAAAGGATAGAATTCATTCTGAAATGAAATTCTCTGTTGAAATTGCAGGGGTTGCTGGGATAGGAGGAGCACTGGTTGACTGGGATCCAGATCAGGATGATCTTCTGGATGATGAGTTTTAGAGTATTTGTAGTTTATCTTTTGCTACTTCTGCTCAGAGCATTGTTTAGCTCTTAATTTATGCACTGTTTGATTGGACTATTAGCTCTCTGTTTGTTTGGGACACCAGGCGTTTTGGGTCTGTGTCTTGATGTACCTGAGACTATTCTGTGTTGCAGCTGAGTTTCGTTTTACTTATGCGTGCATATTATTCTGTGCTTAAGTCTAATTTGTTTGAAACAGGTGCTGGACACGGTTGTGTATGATTCACAGTTGGTTGAATTTTGCACAAACCACCATCTATCCGAAGTCTGGGTTCACGGCGAACATAGGAGGAGATTGTTAGGTTATTTAATTATATGTCCGCACGTGTCGAGGCCGACTCGGAATAGGTTAACGGGTTCGTGTCATACTAGGGTCTTGCTCTACGCTGGAAGTACTATAAATACTCATTTCATACTTAGATGCGGTATTGTAGAATACTTTGAGCGATCAACCCTTTCACAAGGATTGCTATAAGCGCTCAACACTCTCAATTTAGGAACAAGCATACCAGTAGTCGATGAGACCAACACTCCAGACTCCTTCAAACACAATAGGAGACAAGTCGCAGAGTCTAAGGCGCACTGAAAGCATCGCTCAAGCTTCCAAGCATTTTGTATCAGGACAAGCAAAGCAAACTGCTCCTGCCTCCAAGCAACAATCAAAGACTCCAAAACATCCAGAGTGCGAAGCTCCCTATTGTAGCGGCAAAAGAATTTGCTTTGTGAGAGCTGGTCTATCACCCTCCGAGCCCAGTACTCTCTCTCTCTAATAATTGTAACGAGCAGCAGTTTGTTGCTCTTGATTCCCTCAAAAGCCCTGTAACACGACAAAAAATAGTGGAAGTTTGGTCGACACAAATCCGACCACGTGATTTTTCACCAAGTTGACCGGTTTTCCACGTTAAAAAATTATCTCTTCAGCTTTCTATTTTTTGTGACAGTTTGCGCACTTGAACGCTCCCGGACTAAGACGGTCTAGTTTAATCTGATCTATCAGGAAGCTGAGTGACGTAACAAACTGCAACCAAGAATTTAAATAAAACACATATTATTTCGTAGGCGCTCTTATTTAACTGCAACCCAAATCATCTGCTCCAAACACATTTATTTCCCTCTCGTTGTCCAATTCTTCATCAAGTTGAGGATGATGGAGTCCACGTCTTAGGGCACCATCTCCCTCACAACCGCCTTTCCCCCATCGTCGAGTGGATCAAGTCCCTCACCATCAACTGCAGCAGTGTCTTCTCCAGGTGAGTGTAAGGTGTTTGATGAAATGACGCACCTTAATAAACATGCTTTTTATGAAGGATTTCATGTAGCATCAGACTGCCGATGCAAGGGAATAGATGATCTCGCCATTTTTGTCTTCCTCCCCCAAGCTCCTCTGGTCGTCATTCATGATCTTGGCTGTCGTGAGAGCCGGTGCCAACACCCGCTTCTCCATGAATTCCGGTGGTGCATTTTCAGAACACGCTGAGGCAATCTAGGAGCTTCCCTTTCGCACAACCAAGCATCAACGACAATGCCTGAGACAAGATTTCGAAGAATGTTGCATCTCTGTCGGGTTTCTTGGCATCGCCAGTCAATGAAAACAAGCGGTAAAAGACAAATGGTTTTTTTTTAGACATGGAAAATCTGAAAAGGGTGAAAAAACACATGGTTCCTTTTGTGCCAGTGTTGGAGCTGAAATATGTCACCAACTCTCCACGTGCTATCCCTGAGAGGGGTGTTCGACAGAGGAAAGAATGTGGTTTGCGAGCGACTGATTACTGGCCATGCGGACTATAGTGAGAGGGCGAAAAGGAGAAAAGGAGGAGTCCGCTGCCAGCGGCGAACACCTGATTGGATCCGCCGCGGAGAATGTCTCTCTTACGACAGGTCTCTCTTTATTATCTTTGGAAGGTCAGGGTGCCACTGGAAAACGCCGCTCCGGCGGTACCCGAGAAACAACGATTTTTCTCTGACTTAGCTCCGGCAGCGACCGACGGCGATTGGTCGCCGGGCCACCACCGAAGAAGAGCCCTGCCCCCGACGCGCCTGCTGAGGGTGGTTTCATGGCTGGATTCAACGCTTGAGAAGCAGGGTGGGGCAGCGGCGCAAGGAGCTGAGCCACCGCCACCCTGCTCTCGGGTTGAGGATTTCAGGCGGTGGCCGGCTGCGGCAGGCCGCCGGGCCACCACCCAAAGACTCGCGGCCCCTGGCGAACCGGTCGGTGGCGGCGTCGGCGTCCAGCAGTGGCAGGCCGGCGGTGGCCGAGGGCCACCGCCTTGCTACTGGAGGGAGTTAATCACCTCCGTCCATTTTCGGTGATGAGATAGACGGCCGTGATCTCCTTATTTCCCACCCCGCCACATCTTCTGCGCCCCCACAGCGGATCCACGGCTGGTCCGATGTGGGGAAGTGTTGGTGTAATCCCCGGTCTGGTTCGATCTCAGCCGCAAGATTGGGTTAATTTCTATTATATGATGACAAGATTTTAATCAGAACTTTGCAAATTTTTATAAAAAAATATAGGCTCTTAAGAAAAACGTGTTGAACATGAAAGTTGCCCTTGATCAGGGCTATCTTCACAAAAATTTTGAAATTTTTTGAAGCTGTTTTAGTATATTTTCTGTCAGTTCCCGGCCGCCGTCGGCGGTCATCCCTTGCCGGCGAACTTGGCGGCGAGTTCGCCGGCCGCCCGCGGAGTGCTGCTCCCGTCGTCTGATCATCGGAGAACACTCTCGACCGTCTGATTTACGCGGAATCATCCAGTAACCACCAGGTTAGTGGGGGGATTTAATTAATATTTTATATAATTTATTTAAGTGATCTCCAAATAGTGAAATATGCGCATTTAAACTATACTAAAAGCAATTATGAGGGTGGTTATGATGTGCGAATAGCCGCGTAACCACCATAACCACCACCCGGAGCCTATAAAAGGAGTCTCAGGTCTCCTCATTTCTCACTTTTTTCCTCCGAGTATTCTTCTTCCTCAGGTTGAAGCTCTGTCGAATTCCTCCTACGAGCAGCACTCGAGCCACACCCGAGCTACAAGCGGGTCAAGTCAAAGCCACTTGACGAAGCCAAATCTCTCAAGTTTCAAGTGCCCCTGCAACCGTGAGTTCGGGAGCGGTCTGCTAATTACTGCAGAAATTAACACTATGATATTAGTTTTATTAATTAAAAACTTATTAAGTATAAAAATTTAAAACATATAATTATGTTGAAATAAATTTTATAATTATGAAAAATATCAATTAATTAGATTCATTTGATATATGTTCAAATATTTAATATGGCAAGCAAAACATTTAGGTAAAATTAAATTTATGAACAAATAAAAATGCTCACAAGCGAGTCAAACTAGGTCAACCTATGTTATATTTCTCTTAATTATTATAGCCACTACAGTACGTAACAACAATAATAATTATTAATAATTAATCAATGCCTAACTTGTAGATTAGTCTGCTATTTATTATTTAATCAGGAAAATAATTGTCGGGCATTCATTGGCCAGGTCTTGGTTCGCCAACAAAAGTCAACAGAAAAGAATTTGACCATCTGGAGTCGTTCGTGGAAATAATACACATCAGAGATTCTGAAGGCGACCTTGACTTCTATAACACTAGAGTTGCACATAAAAAACGGTTGGGACCGGTCCGGTCCGGTTGGGACCGGACCGGTTGGGACCGGACAGAGACCGGTCCCAGTTAGGACCGGTCCGGTCCCGGACCTGTCCAGTGGTCCCTGACAGTCCCTCTTTTAAGGGTAAAAACCGATCCCGGTCCGGGACCGGTTTCGGGACCGGTCGGGACCGGCTAAAAGAGCCGTAACGGCTTTTAACGGCTCTTTTAATGAGAGCCGTTCGACTCTCATTAAAAGAGCCTGCCACGTGGCAGGCTCATTAAAAGAGCCGTTTGGCTCTTTTATTTAAATTGTTTTTTATTTAAACCCCCCCTCTCTCATTTTTGTTTTACTTTCTCTCTCTCACTATCTCTCTCACACTCTCTCTCACTTTCTCTCTCACTCATATTCGTGTTATATGGCTTCCTCCTCCATGTCGGCGTCCTCCTCAGCATCCGTCGATCATGAGATCGTTGAGCACCGGCATAAAACAGCGGTATGGGATAACTTCGATAAAATGCGGATCGGCGGCAAAATTAAGGCGAAGTGCAAACTTTGCGCGAAGCTTATGACCGCTAACAGTAGCAACACAACCCTCGCCCGACACAACAAATCGTGTCTTTCCAAACAAGCCCCGTCGGAGGCCAACCAAGCTCAAATTTCGACGACCAGGCACATTTGGACGTATGACCAAGCTCGGCAACGGGAGCGACAAATGAAGAATGTCATCAAAAACGGACTTCCGTTCAACCACTACGACAACGACGAAATGACGTCTTACATACACGAAGCACTCCAACCAAAATATCAACAGCTAAGTCGTACTACAACTCGACGTGATGCTTTACAAGCTTACCTGCAATCAAAATTATATTTACAAAATTATTTTGAAACATTCGACGGTCGAGTTAGTTTAACGAGCGACGTTTGGACTAGCGGTTTAGTTGACGGACTTTCTTATATTTGCATAACTTGTCACTGAGTCGATCCCGATAGTTGAGAATTAAATAAACGTATAATTTGTTTTGAAGGTTTTGAATATCCGCACACCGGTAAAGCTATTTATCAGGTGATTATTAAGTGTATTAGAGATTTTAAAATAAAAGATAAAATTTTAAGTATTTCGTTTGATAACGCCTCGAATAATAATATGACTATTAAATATTTGATTAATGATTTGGAACCTATGCTAGATGGTATTTTTTTTCATACACGTTGTGTATGTCACGTTCTTAATTTAATTGTGCAAGATAGTTTAACTTTTATGAAAAATTATGTTATTAAAATGCGTACTATGTTACGAGTTATTTATAGTTCAAAACGACGAAAACAAGATTTCAAAAAATTTGTTATAGCACAGGGTAAAAAATTTTTGGGTCCATCTTATGATATGCCGGTACGATGGAATTTCACGTACAAAATGTTAAAACGGGCTTTGTCACAGAAATCGTTATTGATAGAATTTTATAATAGTGTAGAAGAATCACATGATTTATATGCGTCAGATTGGGCTATAATCGAAGATTACGTAAATTTATTAGAAAGTTCTTATCGGGCAACAACTATTTTATCTGGCATTTATTATCCTACTAGCTCGCTTATTATTGAAATTTTTTATTAATTACTGAAACGTATAAAACTTACAAAATTAACCTAATGTGGCGTCCGTTAATATTACTAATGGAGGAAAAGTTTTTAAAATATTATACGCATATGCCACCTATGTTTTCTTGTGCTGCGGCTTTAAACCCTTTAATGGGTTAGACGGGGTTGAAAATTTTATAGAGGAAATTAATCGAAATTTAGAGTTAAACGAATCTTCTAGTGATTTTCACAACGTTAGTGTTTCAAAATTTAATTCTGATTTTACTCGCCTATATAATTATTACGATCAACTATATGGATTGCGACCTCGCGAGAAATCCACCGCCACTCGAACAAAAGATATTTTAAAAAATAGATTTTTAGAATTAGATTCGAAGAAAAAACAACGAACTTCGAGTACTTTAAACGAATTAGGTTTATATAGCAAAACACAGTTTCAAGATTTTATGACCGCGTACGAAATAGAAAATTTTGATATTTTAAAATGGTGGAAAATTAAATGTAATAATTATCCTATTTTGGCCTTAATGACCCGTGATTTACTAACCATCCAAGCTAGTACGGTAGCTTCGGAGTCTGCATTTTCTTTGAGTGGCAGGATTCTGAACGAGCGAAGGAGCCGTTTGACCGAAGAATCTTTGGAGATTTGCATTTGCTACAAGGACCATTTGGACGCTTTGAGGAGGAGACAACACGTCTCGTCAATTGAAGACAATGAGTCTGAAGTTGAAGACAAGTTTAATAACTTAAATCTGGGGAGCGCCGCAGAATAATGACGTTCAAGTTGAAGACGAGATCAAAATCAAACGCGACTCCGGAGTTGAAGACAAGTGCAAGACTCAACTCAAAATTTTGAATTTGTATTTTGTAATATAATTTCAAATTTAATAAAAATGTTCGTATTTTGATTTTGTATTATAATTTGTAATTTGTATTATTTTGTAGTTTTATTTCGCAATTTTGCATGTTAATATGTTATTTAATTAAATTATTAAAATTGAAATATAATAATAGGTCACGGTCTGGGACCGGTTTCAGACGGTCCCGGTTTTCAAAGGAAAACCGGTCCCGGACCGGGACCGGTTTGGGCAGGACCGGTTTGTCCCAAAAGACCGGTCCTGCCCAGAACACCGACCGGGTCTTTATGTGCAGCCTATATAACACGAGAAAAACTGATATAAAATGATATATTTAAAATAGCTTAAGATAAAATTATTTTTTAAAAAAATCGACAGGACCAAATAATTGTACGAACACGAGATTGACGTAATATTGAGGAGATTTTTTATTAGATAATACTATACTCATCTAAAATATATCAAAAAATCATAAAAAGAGCCCACTTATTGCAAAAATAGCAGACCTTTTTATTTCCCCAACTTTGCAAATCTAATTACAGGTGTCGATGTCTGCACAATCTCACAACGAGTGCATTTCATAGATGTGTGTGGGCATCCAACGTGGACCGCTGGATGCCCGCACTTCACGGTAAAGTGTTATTTACCATGCACAATATGTCACGTGACATTTCGAATAATTGTCTAGGTGATTTAGGTGAATCATGTGGTTTATAGCAGAATAAAAATCTAGTAAAAATAAAGCGCCCAGAACAAAAACACAACACAGACACAAGGATTTATAGTGGTTTCCCAAACTTGGTACGTCCATTATCCCGCCTCGCCTATCTAGCATTTCGGGCTAGACTCGACAACTTCACCAATTCTCAGATTAATATTAATCTTACAACTCGGAGTCTTCCACTCCTACAAATTCGGAGAACAACTTCCCCTATATTCGACCCTTCAACAAGGATCTACATAAAAACTCGGAAGAACAAACTTCCTACAAAATAATACAAAATATTGTCTGAAAGAAAATTCTTTTTTTCAAATCTGAAAGAATAGTTCTTCTTCATCGCTTGAAAATTCTGACTGAATGCTTGAAGAAGACGAAGAGTAAGAATTTCTTGCACAGATCGGATCTGATAAACGACTGATCTCTGAACGAATGTAGAACTGAAATCTTGAGATCGATTGAGTCTTTTCTTTTCAAGATGAATTGCTGATCGGGAGAGTCGTCAGCGACAAAATTCTTCGTGAAACTCGATTTGAAATCCCGGTCGTTTCGGCAATAAGAAATTAGAACACGATTTGATTTTCGATTCTATTTTCGATTATGGTTCTTTGAAATAATCCAAAACTATTTATAGACAATTCCTCACTAACTGCTCGAATTTGAACTTAGCTCTACCGTCCATGTGTATTGTACATAGCGAAAGCCTTAATTTAGGAAAACCGTGAAAACGAGAACGATACTGAATAAAAATTCACTTAAGTCCAATTCGTCGAGATATCACATGTACTCTTCAGACTACTCAACGAACTAGTCGAAATGACTTGGAAGAGAGCTTGCATGAGATGTTAAGACTACACGAGACCTTTCGACGAATTAGCTAAAAGCTCTCGAGAGTACTTGGCGAATATGTTGTCTTCTCGACGAATTTTACTTAGAACCGGCTAACACCAACTTTCTTTGGAGTACAAAGGTAGTTCACTGGACTTCTCGAGAAGACTCAACGGATTTCACGAGTATTCATGTAAGCACTCAACGAATTCAGTTGAGCACTCGATGAATTTACTTAGTCGTTCTGATCAGTAGTTCTCAGTGATCTCTCAAGTACTCCTGAGATCACTCGACGAATTCTACAAGTGCTTACATGAGTACTCGTCGAATTTAACGAGACCTCACGTGATCACTCGATAAATTTGCCTTAGCCAAAATCTGCAACTTCTAAACAACAATTTTCTTTGTGATGTTAGATGAAGTACACCCCATTAGAGAGATTATACATGAGTCAACACGATATTCTATACAATGAAGGATTACATTGCACAAAACTATATTTGAAGATTCACTATAACTTGACAATGATTTGTACTTGGCAATAAAGACCTACTGTTGAATTTTCTCAAAGTGGTCAGCAAGATAGCCTAAAGGCAAATTAATATTATCAGAACTATTCAGTTAACATCTTGATCATGCGGAAGTCCAAAGAGCAAGCTTAACACCAAATGCAAATGGAAGAACAAGCAGATCTTATATTCATTAACACTTCTTTACAAGGCGAGGTATACATAGCGAGACATGATTTTGCTAGTACACAAGCTACAACAGAAAGCACAAAACAAGCCGGGCTGACAGCACTGGAGACCGCCGAGACCGCCAAGTCCGCCAAGGTCGCCGAAGCCGCCCGAGCTGAAGTTGCTACACGTCGAATAGACACGGAGTCCGTCAAGACCGCGAGGTCGCGCGGACACATTGTTATTCGTTGACTGCTGATGAACTGAAGAACAGACCGCCTACCCGCCTCAGACCGGCGGACAGGTTATTGGCACTTGGAAACGCTGAAGCAGAGAACCACTGACAAGCCGCAGAAGTGACCAGCTGAGACCGCAGAGACCGCACACTTCAATATACTTGACCGAAGTCAAAGCCAAACTCCTGGCTCCTTGAAGCTAGCCGCGCGACCTGCACACAGCAAACCGTCAGCTCGACTCAACCCGCACGGATAGGAAAATCCAGACCGCAACAATTGCCCAAGCCCCACTTACTGTTCACTCAGTTACTGTAGACGTACTGGGGGGTCTATTTATAGGCGAGATGAGGAGTGTGGTCACCACCCTAGTGAATATAGTCACCACCCCAGCTTGCGTAGTAGCAAAGACCCGTCCGCTGAGTCTGCATGGACTTAGCGGATTCCAAGAAAACTCGCCAGGAGCAACAACGAAGATGTTCACCAACAGGCAAACTCGCATCAGTCCGCCCAAACTATGCAGACAAGGCACCAGTCCGGATAGCCCGCAAACACCTCACAAGGGCAGCCACCACTACGACAGTCCGCACACTATATGTGCGGATAAGGAGGCAGTCTGCACAGCTCGAAAGCCAAGCCTCCATCCGCCACAAGTCCACGACCAATAGGCAGTCCGCCTGGTCAACAGCGGACTCGGCGGATACCGCGGACACACTGAACTTGTCACAGAATGTGACCAAGTCCAGAAAACCACCAAGAGCAAGCGCGAGCTCGGCGAATAAGGCCCAGTCCGCCTGCCCCCAAAGCAGATCACCAACCACACTATCAGAAGGCAGATCTCGCAAGCCCTACTCGTACTGCTGCCAATACATCGGCCACCTGCCAGACTTCAAACATCAGTCCGCGCAGTCCTCCATAGCAGCTAGCACCTGTTGTACCACCAGAGCTCGACAAAGGCCACAGCCAAACTTCAAGGCCAGTCCGCAATAACGGACGCCGCGGACTCGCCAGTCCGCAAAGCCTCCTGCGGATAGAACACTCAATCTGCCGGTTAACACAAGCTTGCACAACCACGGTCGCTGATCAAACTAAGCACTGCCTACAGCCCGCAAACCGCAGTCCACTCAGTCCGCTTCGCTAGAAGCCCGACTTCTCTGGCCATAGGCCAACCAGGCCGCACACCAGACCGCTCAGGCTGCATACCAGGCCGCTTAGGCCGCACAAGCTGCTCTTCAACAGCCAAGCTACCAAGACAGCCAAGGTCACCAGGCTGCAACCAGCAGTCCGCCCAGGCCGCGGACTCAGACTGTACAGGCCGCTCAGTCCGCCCGGCCTGCCCATCACCCACTTCCACTTCACAAATTTCAACACTCCCCTTGAAGTGAGAAGTGGTGATCAAGCCCAACAAGCTCCATAACCGCTGAAATGGCCCCTTCGACAGTGGCTTCGTGAAGATTTCAACAAGATTAACTTCACTCCGAACATGCCCGACCAGAAGAGATCCTCCAACACCTTCTCCCTTATGAAGTAGTGCTCGATCTCAATATGCTTGGTCCTTGCGTGACACACTGGATTGCTTACCAGTTTGAGAGCACTCTTATTGTCACCCCGGAGCAAAGTAGGCCCTTACACTTCTTCATGAACATCCTCTACAAGCCTCCTTAACCAGATGGCTTCCTGAGCAGCCAAGACCGAGCCTTATATTCTGCTTCCATAGTAAACACGGATACAGAATACTGTTTCTTGCTACACCACGAAATACAAGCTGATCCACAAGTGAACACATAACCCGAAGTTGATCTCTGATCATCCGAGTCACCACCATAATCAACATCCGTGTACCCAAGCAAAGCAAAGTCTGCATCCCTACTATAGAGGAGTCTCATATCAGAAGTTGTCTTGACATACTTCAAAATGTTCTTAGCCTCCACCAGATGAGACTTCCTTGGTTCAGCCATAAACCGACTTACTCGGCCAACATCATAAACAATGTCTAGCCTTGTAATCGTCGGGTAGATCAAGCTCCCTACAAGAGCCCTGAACACCAAGGGATCAGGAAGAATCCTTCCTTCATCTCGTTGAAGCTTCAACCCATGTTCTAGTGGAGTAGAGCAACTCTTCCCTTCGCCCATGCCGAATCGACTTACAATGTGATCTGTATATCCCTTCTGGCAAATGAGAATCCTGCACTCCTTCCTCTCCACTTCAAGACCGAGAAAGTGATGAAGCTCTCTCAAGTCTTCATCTCGAAGTATATAGCAAGCTCAGCCCTGAGCCTCGCTACTTCCTCCTCCGAATTCCCTGTAATGTTCATATCATCTACATACAGCAGAACCAAGACTTGAAGCTCCCCCTTCTTCTTGACGAACAAGCTAGAATCCGAGCTGGAAGCAAGATAACCGCAGAATTGAAGATACTCTGCTATCTTTCCATACCAAGCTCTAGAAGCTTGCTTAAACCCGTAGAGAGCCTTCCTGAGCTTACAGACATAGTCCGGATGAACTTCAGAAACAAACCCAAGTGGCTGATCCATGAAAATGTCCTTATCAATTTCTCCGTAAAGAAAAGCATTCTACACATCAAGCTGCCACATCCTCCATCCCTTGCAAGCAGCCAAGGCGATTACCACTCTAACCGAAGTCATCTTTGCAACTGGACTAAATGTCTCATCATAGTCTTTTCCATACTGCTGCGAGAATTCTCGAGCAACAAGGCGAGCTTTGAACCTATCAATGCTCCCATCAGCCTTATTCTTCAACTTATACACCCACTTGCAAGTCACTGGAGTAATGTCATCAATCTGGGGCATAAGATCCCAAGTTTCATTCTTCTTGAGAGCAGCAATCTCTTCCTTCATGGCATCATCCCACTCCTTGACTCCAGTGGTCTCATTGAAGTTTGCAGGCTCTCGCTTATCCAAAGGACCTGCAAAGAAGCATGAGACAAAACTAACTGCATTCCCATCACAGTACTGAGCTGGTGGCTTTATAACCCTCTTTGATCTCTGAAGGGGCTTTTCCTTGCTCATTACCTATGTTGCTTATTCAGGCTCAACTCTACCTTCAGGCAAGATTTGAGCAGTGCTCCCCCTGCTTCTTGAGCTAGAAGCCTTAGCACCAGAACTTGAAGCAACAGGAGCTGCTGGTGACACAACAAGCTCCTCTTCCAAAACTTTAGCAGCCACCTTCTGCTCTCCATCAACCTTGCTCTCTGTTAGCTCTACCGAGCCACCTCCATACGACGTTAATTTGTCAAAGACCACGTCTCTTGATACAACAAACTTCTTCGTCGCAGGATCCATGCATTTTCATCCCTTCTTCCGCTCATCATAGCCAACAAAGACAAGCTTCCTTGTCTTTGCATCAAGCTTTGTCCATGAAGCATCTGAGACATGCACATAGCAAGTTGATCCGAACACCCGAAGGTGTTCCACACTGTGCTTCTCCTTCAGCAACATCTCAAAAGGAGTCTTCATGTTGATTGGGCTGAGCGGCATCCGATTGATGACGTAAGAAGCACAAGACATCACATCTGCCCAAAAGGACCTAGGAATGTCTTTCGCATGAAGCCAGCATTTGCACGTCTCCGTCAGATGATGAATATTCCGCTCCACTACTCCGTTTTGTTGTGGAGTATGAGCATAAGTGAGCTCTCGTTGGATCACGTACTTCCTGCAGAAGTTAGAAAACTCGGAGGAGACAAACTCACCACTGTTGTCTGTTCTAAGCTTTTTGATCCACAAGTCAAGCCGGCCCTCCACCAACTCCTTAAACTCCACAAACAATCGGAAGAATTCAGACTTCTCCTTCAAGAAATATACCCAAGTGTATCTTGAGTAGTCATCAATCAGAATAAGCATGTATCTGCTCCTACCAAGGCTTGCAGTGATGGTTGGTCTCATCAAGTCTCCATGGATGCACTCTAATGATCTCTTGCTTCTCGTTTGTGATTTATCAAACGAAAGGCGATGAGCCTTGCCGTACTGACATCCCGCGGAAACATGACCATCGCCAAATGAAGATAGCTTAGGCAAGCCTCTTACAAGGCTTCTGTTAGCCATAACCTTCAGCTTATCCATTCGTACATGCCCTACACTTTCATACCTTATAGCAGCGATATCGTTTTCTCTCATCCGATCAACATAAGAGTTAGTTACAAGAACAAACAAGTTCTTAACTTCCTCCCAACATGAGCAACATCAGCCTTAACCGCTGATACGTTGCGAAGGAACTTCACTTTTATTGTCCCAAACAGAACGTGATAACCCGCGTCGACCGCATTGGTCACGGAGAAGAGGTTCTTCTTCATGCCCGGTATGTGATACACACTCCTTAACTTGAGTGGCCCCTTATCACTACCCAAAGACACAACCCCCTCATTCTCTACTACATAAACAATATTATCAGCAGTTATGATAGCTTCGTTACCTGAGTAAGCTTGCAAGAAAGAGAACTTCGACTTGTCTTCGGTGAGGTGATGACACCCGGAGTCCACGATTCAATCGTCGTTGAAGTCGACAACGGACAAAGCACGGACACAAGTGCCCGTCATGAAAGCTCCGCCCCATCCAGCTTCCTCACTCTTGGAGCAAGCTTCCTCCTTGTCTGTAGCATGCCCAGGCTGCAGTTTGACCTTGTATCATGCTTAAAGTGTCTCCGCTGATGACACCTGTAGCACTTCAAGTTCTTCTTCCAATCCTTCTTAGGAGCAGCGCTCCTCTCTGGTTGATAAGAAGTTGAAGGCTCATTTTCAGCAGCAGTCTCTTCTTCTTCTCTTCATATTCCTTCTTCTTCTTGCCTGAGAAGAGAGCTTCACTGCCTTCTTGATTGACATTGACTCCAGCCATCTGCCTTGCCAAACATTCCTGCGAAGCAAGCAGGTTCTCAAGCTCCAGCAGAGATGGCTGAGTAGCCAGCCTTGAACAGATGTCACAAAGGCAATATACTCCTTCCGCAAGCCGCGGATTATGTGCCTTTTCATCTTAGCCTCAGAGATAGACTCTTCAGGATCAAGTGCTGATAGCTCAGCACACAAGCTCTTCATCTTCAGAAAGAACTTTGAGATGGTCAGGTCTCCTTGAGTTGTTCTAGCCAACTCATTTTCCAGAAACTGAAGTCTTGCTACATTCTTCTGATTGAACAACTCATCAATAGTTGTCCAAATATCAGCAACAGACTCACATCCAATGATGTGATCAAATAGTTCTGGTGACACGTCCCTCTTGAGAACAAACTCCGCATTTGCATTTGTTTTTTTCCAGAGCCTCACCTGCTCAGCAGTACCAAACGCAGCAGTAACTTCCTGTTGTCGTCACCACCGATGACTCCCATAGCTCCTCACCCAGAAGGTAACTCTTCATGCACGACTTCCACTTCTTAAAGTTAGTATGCGTTAAGAGTTCAATACCAAGACTTCTTGCGTAACTTACTTCCATTGCAACAACCTTTGGTTAAGATTCCAAAAGCACAGAGCAACAACAGAGCAACAAACAACTGTTGATCACCGCTCAAGCAACTGAACCTAGCTTTGATACCATGTTGAATTTTCTCAAAGTGGTCAGCAAGATAGCCTAAAGCCAAATTAATATTCTCAGAACTATCCAGTTAACACCTTGATCATGCGGAAGCCCAAAAAGCAAGCTTAACACCAAATGCAAATGGAAGAACAAGCAGATTATATTAATTAACACTTCTTTACAAGGTGAGGTATATATAGCGAGACATGATTTCGTTAGTACACAAGCTACAGCAGAAAGCACAAAACAAGCCGGGCGGACAGCACTAGAGACCGCCGAGACCGCCCAGTTTGCCAAGGTCACCGAAACCACCCGAGTTGAAGTTGCTACACGCCGAATAGACACGGAGTCCGCCGAGACCGCGAGGTTACGCGAACACACCGTTATTCGTTGACTGCTGATGAACTGAAGAACAGACTGCCTACCCTCCTGAGACCGGCGGACAGGTTATTGGCACTTGGAAACACTAAAACAGAGAAACAACTAACAAGCCGCAGGAAGCGACCAGCTGAGACCGCACACTTCAATGTATTTGACCGAAGTCAAACTAACTCCTAGCTCCTGAAGCTAGCCGCGCGACCTGCACAAATAAACCGTCAGCTCTACTCAACCACGCGGATAGGAAATCCAGACCGCAACAATTGCCCAAGCTCCACTTACTATTCACTCAGTTACTGTAGACGTGTTGGGGGGTCTATTTATAGGCGTGTGAGTGAGTGTGGTCACCACCCTAGTGAATAGAGTCACCACCCCAGCTCGCACACTAGCAAAGACCCGTCCGCTGAGTCCGCATGGACTTAGCCGGATTCCAAGAAAACTCGCTAGGAGCAACAACGAAGATGTTCACCAACAGGCAAACTCGCAACAGTCCGCCCTGTAAGACCCCTCCCCCTTACCAAGGAAGCTACCCGGTCTTATGCCAGAACCGTCGTCTTATGGTGACACTAACGTACGGGTTAGTCGACACCGCAACACGCCGATTCTGCCGGCTAATACGATCATATAACCTGTAGGCCAAAATGAGAAACAGAAATATAGCGGTAAAAGTAAACCACAACTAGTCCATAGTCATAGTACATATATATAAATATATGAAAAGGAAATACATTAGTCCATATGAGTATAGAAGTAAAAAGGGCTTATGCCCAGTACATCATATCAAAATCTCTCTCTCTCAACTCTAAACAGTGGAAGATAACTATCATCACCAAGTCATCCCACCTGAGGCAACTCTGCAGTAGTAGTAGTTAGGTGGTGGTATCAGCTCCTCACGTCTTGTCATCTCGTTCTGCCGGTCTTGCTGGTGCTCCATCTCCTCGAGCTCCTAAAAATAGTTTGGTCACCGACCATTACTCAAAAAGACAAAGTCGTTTCCTCCACACCTCGCCCCGCCAACTCCTAGGCACCGTGCGAGAGGACGAAGCGGAGGACAACAAGGTAACAATGTAAATAGGTGGCAATAGCACTATACTAACAAGTATATGATGAGTAATAGTAGTTCTACTCTAGCAGTTCTATGTAAGAAGACAAGTGCACTAAGTAAAGTATAAAACTGAAGTAAGTAAGACAAATAAAGTAAAACGTAGTACGGTAAAGTAAGTAAAGGAACTGAAAGTAAGAGCAGAAAAGTAAAGTTATACTATCACTACACTACCATCACAAACGTACCTTAACTTATAAAAATTCTCATACAAATTATAAGTTACGGTTTCGAGGAATTTAACTTATCATATAAAAGAGCCCATACTAATTTATATGATAAGGATCTATGAAGCGTATGACCTAATATGAATGAATGTTTATGATGCAATTTATGCAACAGACAAGTGCAACTTACACACAACGACTCTATGATCACAGACCTTTAGTTCCCACTTTTTGAGAGCTACTTTCACTCTCGGGTACCACCGTTGTGGCTACGGCAGCAGCGAAGCGGCATCTCCACTTTTAGGCAGGTATGCACACTACCAAACCTTAGACCCCTCTCATACGCCTCTGTACACATCTAAGTGCACTCTAGAGTCCATGCGTACGTACTTTGCTGACAACCTGTCAGTCTTGTTGGGTCGGGTGTGCGTTATCGGGGATCGTCCTCCAGACCGCAGTGTAAAACAACCCACTGGCCCCTCAAACCCTCACACCCCCTAGTTCACCGTACTGACATCGTGTGACGATCGGCCAGTACCGCATGACCCGTCACTAAATTTATGCACATGCAAGTATTTTCATCCCGAGCCTTCAGCTCGCAGGACCATCTGTCCTGAATCCCTCAACCCTACACGGGGTGAGCATTATCACAATCTCTCCACCCTACACGGGAGCATTTATCACAATCCCTTCAACCCTACACGGTGAGTATAATGATATGATGCTTATCTATTAGACTACTCTTATCTACGGGTTATTATACTTAGTGATTAAGGTTAATCCCAGAACTGCCCGGGGTATACCGGTGAAGGGCTCTCAGGGCACTAGGAACTACGATGAGATTACGTCCAAAGCTCCCTTTTCTCAAAGATATAACTTTAGTTGATGACTACCCATAATTCACCCCTATCTCTCGTATTACTCTTGATGATCCTAATGACTTAAGGTGTTTCTCAGAAGGGCGACGTCGGTCCGCCGGCCTCCACTCTAGTTTGCTATCTAAGGGTTTGCACTTTACTCTCGTCACTAAGACAACACTACCCGCCAAGGTTATTCTCCAATTGTAACCTCTAGCTCATCCGTCGATCTACCCCTCCCTCCCCCCCTGGTCCTATAGTATAACCTACTTACACATATGTGCAACTCATGACCTAATACCACCCCAAAATAAAACTTCAATTCCTTGGGCCACCTGCCCTAACTATTTATCCTAGATGGTATGGACTAAATGAAGTGACTATTGATTTTCATAATTTTCTTAAGTCATTAAGGCCTCTAATTAAATCATTTAATTATCCCTAGGTCATTTAAATACATAAGTATCACAAATTATAATCCACTAACCTAAGGATTTTTCCTGAGTTGCATCTTGGTAAAATATATTGTCTACCAAAATTTATAATTGTCCTTATTATTTCGATTTATTCCTTATTTAATACTAAACTCACATAATTGTCATTTTCCAAATGAATTATAAGGAATACATTACTAAAATTCTAGAAAATTACAAGAATATATATATAATTATTTAAGCTAATA
>CM077162.1:11642843-11729586 GCA_039583875.1 Platanthera guangdongensis | reverse complement strand
TCGCCATCCCACCTGCTCGCTACGACCCCCCTTCTGCCTCACCGCGGCCTCCTCCTATCTCCCTCTGGTTCCTTCAGCCTTCCTCACCCTCTCCTCAACGCTCCACCGGGATCCCCAGTCATACCAAGAGGCAGTTGGCCACCTTGAATGCAACAGGCCATGGCGCTTGAACTTCAAGCCTTTAGCCGGACTCATACTTGGGATCTTGTTCCGTGTCCTCCCGGTGTTACTCCTATCAGCTGCAAATGGATTTTCAAAGTTAAGACTCGACCGGACGGTTCTATTGAGCGCCATAAAGCCCGCTTGGTTGCTCGCGGGTTTTCCCAGGAACATGGCATCGATTATGACGAAACCTTTGCCCCGGTTGCCCGGATGACCTCCGTCCGCACCTTACTTGCGGTCGCAGCTGCCCGCAATTGGCCCCTCCATCAGATGGATGTCACCAATGCCTTTCCTGGGCGATCTCACTGAAGTTGTCTACATGGCACCTCCCCGGTCTCTCCGCACCTCCTGGCCATGTCTGCCACCTCCGCCGGGCCATCTATGGCCTCAAACAGGCTCCTCGTGCCTGGTTTGAGCGCTTCCGCACTGCAGTTCTCAAGGCTGGTTTCATTGAACGCCAGACTGATCATGCCTGTTTACCCGCACCTCCTCGCTCAGGGATGCGCCATCCTGCTCCTGTATGTTGACGACATGATTATCACTGGAGATGATCACGTCACCATTGCCGCTCTTCAGCAACACCTCCGCATCAGTTTGAGATGAAGGATATGGGCCCCCTTCGCTACTTCCTTGGGTTAGAGATTGCCCGCATCCAAACGCGGGATTCTGGTGTCTCAGCAAAAATACATCTCCGATATTCTCTCTGTGTCCGCTCTCACTGACACCCGCACTGTTGACACCCCCATTGAGCTGAATCTGAAACTCCTTCCTACAGATGGGGAACCGCTGGCCGATGCCTCCCGCTATCGGCGCCTCGTCGGGATGCTGGTCTATCTCACCATGACTCGACCGGACATTGCTTACGTTGTTAGCTTCGTCAGTCAATTTGTTCAAGCTCCTCGCTCTGCTCACTATGCCGCGGTCCTCCGGATACTCCGCTACCTTCGCGGCTCTGTCGGTCGCTCGTTATTTCTTTCTGCCACTTCGCCACTCACCCTCCGCGCATTTTCGGATGCTGACTGGGCGGGGGATGCCACCACTCGTCGCTCCACTACTGGGTTCTGTGTTTTTCTGGGCGACTCTCTGATCTCCTGGCGTAGTAAGAAACAGGAATCCATTGCGCGCTCCAGCACGGAGGCTGAGTATCGTGCCATGGCTTCCACCACTGCTGAAATAGTCTGGCTTCGTCGTCTCCTTTGCGACCTTGGTGTCCAGATAACAGGCCCCACTCCCCTATTTTGTGACAATCGAAGCGCCATTCAAATCGCCTCCAATCCGGTGTTCCATGAACGGACAAAACACATTGAGATCGATTGTCACTTTACTCGTCAGGAATTCCTCGCCAACACCATCTCTCTACCGTTCATTACCTCTGAAGAACAAGTTGCAGACTTCCTCACCAAGTCTCTCACAACTGCAAGATTCCGTTATCTTATTAGCAAACTCTCGGTTCATGATCCACCGTGACTTTGAGAGGGCGTGTTAATATTATATATTGTAAAGCATTCTTTATTGTTTTTGGTTTAGTCCCACACCGCCTGTGGTGTTTTCTCCTTCTCCCCTTCTCCTATATGTAGACCCCAAGGGTCCTTGTTTTATATAAGAATACAGAAGCTATTGCTATTTCTAACAGCATTAAATCCATTATGTATGGCTAGTAGTGATTCTTTTTCTTTCTTTTTGTGGCAAGATTACTTTGATTTTGACAAACCATAGCCATCCCAAAAGAATTTTACCAAATTGATGGTTTAATTGAAGCTTCATGATTACCTTGCTCATTTGAGAGAACTCGACTTCATGTGTAAAGACTCTTTTAGTGAAATACATCATGTAAGTGATTTGATTTCTATATGCAGTACTACTACTTTGGTAATGCATCTTCTCACAGCTAATTTTGTTGACTTGACTGTGTCATGAAAATTATTTTTGTTGCAATGCTTTGATTATGTTTTCAAATTAATTAGCGAGCTTTGCGATTGTAATAAAGTTTTTTTGTCCATAATACTAAAATGAATTTTGGCTCTTCAAAGCTAGGTCAACCTATGAGACACCTGGTTCAAAGTGGATGGAGTGGATTTGTAAGTGCAAAGAGGCTAGTTGTTGGTGATGCTTTTATTTTCTTGAGGTATTCCTAAGCGCTTTCTAACTGTTGCTTTAAAAGGTTTACGAGTACTATAATTGGTGTTGGTGATACTGATACAAAAAATGACCTGGCTCAAAATGGAGATGTCAGTCCTATATTTGGTGATGATCTCGACAAGGAACACATAATTATAGCCTCAGAGATAAAGAGCTGAAACTATAAAGTACAAAGTTACATATTGAAACTGTTAAGGAATCAAATTAATTATGTAAATATATTGTGCTAGATTTATAGATTTTGTAAAGTCTTGGGCGGCCAATGCTACTTTCACTCTCTCTTGGGACAAATGTTACTGCATGTATTCATGGAGGATGGCATTAATGTGCGTTGACATGTATAGAATAATTGAAGATTTTTGGGATAACTAGAGTGCAATTGCCGCTCATTTTGATGTGGCAAGGTCTGCATCAATTGAATTTTCATAGACTGAATTTTCATGATCTATTCGGTGAATTTATAAAATGATTATTTTTGTATAAAGTATGTTTGAATGGTGGGCTCAAAAATCTGCTTCTCTCAAGGGGGAATAAGTTCCATTTCTTTGAATAAATGTGTTTTTTTAGCTATTTTGATTGTTATGTAATTACTGAATCCATACTTTGTAATTCGTGTGTGCAGCTTAAAATGCTGAGATAGCTATGAAGTTTGGGCAATGATGGTGTGAATCTATGATAAGCGCCTTCAAGCAGTTAAAATTTGAACCTTCAAGAAAGACCGAGACGGATCCCGTAGAAATGGCCGGTGCCTATGAGGAGCTTGAAAACGGGGGAGCATGAAGAGGCCGGATAGAGAAATCACAATATATTTGTTCATCATAGTATATTTATTTATTTATTGTTAAATGTCGAGAAAGAATAATGTATTGTTTGTTTATTATAAAATCTTTTTATGTACTGAGTTTAGTAGAGTTGAAAGCTTTATTTGTCTGTATTAAAAGATTTGGGCCATCTCCCGCCTTTTTCTATTTATAAATACAAAAGAAATATTCTCTTTTCTTTTACGAGAATTTTTTAGCAAATGAATATTTTATTTATTGTTGTATTTAATGATGAAATAAATAATTTTAATAACAAAAAGTCATTATGCAATAAATTTGATCACTAAATATATTTAATGACAAAAATGTAATCACTAATAATGTAGTTTAGTGACGAAAAATAGTTGTCACTAATAATATACATTTAGTGACGAAATATATTTGTCACTAATAATGTACATTTAGTGACGAAATTAGTTGCCACTAAAAATGTATATTTAGTGACAAAAATTAGTTGCCACTAAAAATATACATTTATAGAATAAATATTTTTTGGTTACTAAATATATTTTGTGACCGTCATTTTGCAACCATCTTGTAAATGATTAAATTTGGTTGCTAAATGTCTTTATTGACCAAAACATAATATTTAGTGACCAAAAGTTTCGTCACTAAAGGTCAATTTTCTTTTAGTGACCTCCAAACAGTAGAGTTACGTTGTTGGTAGATCAATTTGGGATGCATTTAGTAAATTTCAAAATATGGGATTCTGTTATTTGCAATCCAAACTTGAAAACTATAAATAGACCCGCATGGGCATGCACCTTGGAAGGGGGACTGCTTCTTCTTGCTCCCCCCCCCCCCCCCCCCCCCCCCCCCAGAGGCTGACTTCGGTGGGTGAGTGCTCTCAAGACCCACCAAGGTGTCCAGCTCAGCATAGGGCTGAACATATTATTCGAAACTAGAAAGTCGCTCAAAATTCGCTTGAAAATTGAGTCGAATCGGAAACGATTAAAATTGAGTCGACTAAATTTAAGTCGATTCAATTTGACTCGAATCTGATTTCAAGACAGCCCCGAATCGCTCGAAATATGATTTAAATCAACTGGAATTAATTAAATATATTATGTATTTATTAATATTTTATTATTTTTAAATTAAAAATAATAAAATTTAAATCAAATAAAAAAATGAAGTCTTTAACTGTTTCATTTACTAAATTTATATGTTGTCTAATTTAAATTTGAGCCAAATAGGAATAAAGAGAAAAAAATGCTCAATTTCGAGTCGACTCGACTCAATTTCGAGCAGACTCGGTATCGAGTCATTTCGAGTCGAGTCGATTTCGAGCCGAGTTTGAGTCGAAAATTTCGATTTCGAGCCGAGCCAAAATCGCTCGAACTCAACTCGATACTAGCCCTAGCTCAGCATTGGTTAGGGGGAAGCTCTCTTTGATCTTCTGGGTGTATGACGTGGCCTCCTCCCTCCAGATCGAGCTATGTCTCTTAGTTCCAAGCTGCTGGTCAGGTGCTCTCGCTCGAGAGAAGTAGGTTCAAGCTACCCCCCCCCCCCCCCCCCGAGTCCAAACTGCACAAGAAGTCAAATTTTGATTTCAACACTGGTCTGATGTATGAGAAGGAAGAAAACAACAAGCTTAAGGGATAGTCCGACAGTGGCTGGGCAGGGTGCACAGACGACATGATTCATTCTGTTCTTTGGCACCAAGCTTGTTTCCTAGTGCTCTATGAAATAAAAGATCATTGTCCACTCCTCTACCGAAGCGGAGCACACTACCTTATATGACACTGCAAGAGAAGTAATGTGGTTAAGAAGATTAATTACAGGATTGACAAAGGAAGAATACAGACCAACAAAGATCCATGCATGTTGATAACACGTCCTTCATAGCCCTAGCCAAAAACCCCGCGTTTCACAAAAAAAACCAAGCACCTTGAAATCAAACTACACTACACTCGAGATCTAGTGAACAAACAAGAAATTGAGCTATGACAATGCAAATCCAATGATCAATTGATCAATATGTTCACAAAGTCCTTGCCAGCTTTGACTTTCGTTGAACTAAAAAAGCAAATTAGTGTAAGGAACTGTTTGGATTATGAGGGAGTGTTAGGATATAATCCATACAACTCAGAAAAAAACCGTTTCATAAGAATAGCAAGGTGCAGAGGACTTCCTTGGAAGACACTGAAGAAGAATCGAAGAAGCAAGGTGTCTACCCGATTGGATTGGCTTTATCCACACATCCTTACTCAGAATCCTTCCAATTTAACTCAGAAATTTTGGAGAGAACCATCAACGTGTATTATTATGGCTCTATTTGGTTCGGCGTTTTGCCGCTCCGTTTGGGGCAAACGCCGCCGGAAGGCGGGTAAACAAATGAACCTCCGGCGGCGTTTGCTTCGTTTCCACCCGCCCGCCTTTAGAAACGCCCCAAAAAGCTCCGTTTGGAGAAGCCACATTGCCCCTCCGATTCGAACAATCCGTTTCCACCCGCCGGATCGATCCGCCGCCGCCAAACCAAATGAAGCCTATATCTCATCATTGATATATAATAGTGTCGACTTAATGTTTACTGTTTGAGCGAATGATATTACAATTTAGTCCTCCATGAACAGACACAATTCATTCATGAGGTATAGGAGTCTTTCGCGCATGACCGCACGTGCTGAGAGCAGTATAAATTAGCCTCATTTAGCAGAAAGCCCCCGTCACAGAGAAACCCAACTGCCCTCCTCCCTAATAAATACCGACCGGATCAGAAGTACCCTCCAAACGTAAAATCGAAGAAATGCTGCCGGACTTCATAAAATACCTGCTCGGCGTCGCCGGACCGAGCGGCTTCGGCTCCGTTTCCACCGCCGATGTAGTCACCGCCTCCTGTGGACCGCGTCTCCAAACAATCACCGCCATCATCACCGGTATATAATCTCGTCCGGCTGCCACCCTCTGTTCTCTCTCTCTCTCTAAATACATACCCTCCGTTTCTCACCATCCGATCCGATCATTGTGCTAAATTGTCCAGGCGCCACGTCGGGAATCGGCTTCGAAACAGCTCGGGCCCTGGCAGCCCACGGGGCGCGGCTCGTCCTGCCGGCGCGGTGTCCTGACGCCGCCGCCGAGAAGTTCAAGGCTCTTATCGCCGGTGGCGATCAAATCATCGTACTTCCACTCGACCTCAGCTCGCTCGCCTCCGTCCGATCCTTCGTGTCCCGATTCCTCGCCCTGGGCTTCCCTCTAAATCTTCTCATGTAGCATTTAGGCTCCGTTTGCAGGACTTATTTTCACCCGTCAAGCGGTAAAGGCCCAATTCATGCGATCGTAACAACTTGACTGCTGAAGATAAGTCCCCAAATGGAGCCTTAATTAACATATATCAGATCTATTAATTAATTCAATAGTAAATTTGTAACTTAATTAATAACTGATCGCGCAGAAATAACGCGGGGAGGTTCGTGTACGATCAGGCGTTGTCTGAAGACGGGATTGAGCTCAGCTTCGCCATCAACTATCTCGGTATGGGGAGCATTTTATGTTATACATTCCCCTGACTTTGCGTTAATTAATTAATTCATTACTTATATTTATATGAAAATCTTATTTATTAATTAATCAGGGCATTTTCTGTTGACGAAGCTTCTGGTGGAGAAAATTGCGGAATCGGCGAGGGAGACGGGGTTTGAAGGCCGCATTGTGAACATCAGCTCCGTCAGCCATGGCTGGTATTCCGAAGACCCTATCGTCTACGCCCGCCTTCTCGCCGCCGGCCAACTGTGAGCATGCAGAAATTAACGATGAATCAATTAATCAATCTCTCTTAAGTAATTAACGGATACCAAAACGATCAGGCCGCCACCGCCGCCGGCGAAGAGGCGCATGATCGTGGTTTAGCATAAATGCAGGGCGCATATTTCTATAAAGTCAGTGCGATATTAATTGCTACATTAAGCATCTGAATATAGAGGGCGGCTACCCTACATTTTTGAATCTATATATTAATGCCATATTATAATTAAATTTTCTACATTAAATTATATATATTGGGTTATTGCCTTATTGCCTTATTGGCGAGGTAGCACCCTAAAATATAAAAATACATTAAAAAATATATGTAAATTATTAAATATTGTAAAATACTAAAATACATCTTTTAATTAAAAAATTTCACGTGTATTTTTTCAAAATCCTACATTTATTTTGTTAGATATTTTATTAATATGTTGACACAACATCTTAATGGGTTCGTGTCAAATTTGATTGGGCATATGAACCATCTTGAACTGCAAAACCCTTGTACACATATTGCCAATTGCCGGTATATTTAAAGAAAAATATTTTTTTAGACATTGGCAGCTTTATAGGCAGTCTTCACGCATTCAGAGATATTTTCTAACTAAATTTAATATAACTTCCTGAAATGGCTATTTGACTTTGACTGCGCAGCCGTTACAGTTCCGTGAGAGCGTACGGGCTGTCGAAATTGGCGGTGGTGATGCATACCAAAGAGCTCGCTAGGAGGCTCGAGGTCAGTTTCGTCATTCATGAGAAAGTATTGAAATCTTATTATTGTCGTTATTATTGTCGTTATTATTGTTATTATTTTGACAATGTCGGAGTAGAAAATGGGCGTGAACGTAACAGCGAACTGCGTGGATCCTGGGATCGCGCGGACTCGACTCAACCGTGATCGGGAGGGCTTCGTGTTAGGTGAGTGATATGTAGGCCCACCTTTTTCATTTGTGCACCTTTCAAAAAAGAATATTATTAATTTATTTTTTGAAGTAATTTGTGCCGTTTGATTTCGGTGGACGCAGATCTAGTGTTTTTCCTCGCATCAAAGTTCTTAAAGACCATCCCGCAGGCAATCATCAGCCGTTCGGTTCTCTCTCTTTCATTCTTACTCGCATGTCTTTTTTTTTATTGATTTACATGCAATTAATTGCAGGCCGCCGCGACGACGTGCTACGTGGCGGCGCACCCGGCGGTGATGGGTGCGAACGGGAAATTCTATGCGGACTGCAATGAAGAGGCGGCTTTGAAGTTCACTGCGAGCGGAGAGGATGCGGCTCGGCTGTGGCGCGAGACCGAGGCGCTGATAGAGGCTGCGGAGAAAAGAGAAAGCAAAGCAGCTGCTGGTTTGGGATCTTACTTTTGAGAAATTTTTAAATGGCTGCTCTCACTTATCTATTAAGTGCGGGATTAAATATAACACGATCTGATATTTTATAGTGTAGTTGCTTTTGCGTGCTACGGTATTTTAAACTTAAAATACCGACAGTGTTGGTCAATTATGTTGTTTGATAACTTTTTTGCTCTCTCATCGCCCTCGCACTTAAACCGGAACTCCCTCGTACAGCCAACTCGGCTCCCTTGCACTAAACCGTACCATGATATTCTCCACAATCATGCCAGGAGACAACCCCGATGGGTCTTGAAGGCATCCCATTCAACACCTTAATGGCTGACCACACTGAACTAACAGTTTGAAGCGCTTAATCTTACTGTTTCGAATGCGGATAGACGGCTACTCAGTGATGGAACAAGTCAAAGGACAAGAAGGAAGCATACGTCATTGTGAAGCCGCTCTTTGAGAGAGAGAGAGTCGAGTGGGGTCTGTAGTGGCTTCTTTCAATGCGGGACATGGCTTAAATTCGGGGTAAAAAGGCCGGCGTTTGCAGGCTTTTTGCCGGGGATACTCCGGCAAGGAAGCGGAGTACGGGATTATGGTGGGTGGAGTTACTGCCTATACAGCCTATACATTGTAAAAGGATATCTAGCACCTACAAATAGTTTGGCAATGGCTGGGCACATTGCCATATGTATGGATTTTATTATGCTAAATTATGAGCCCTGAGATATCTATGTCATGAAATAATGTTATTGATGGGGATGAATCCTTTTATGGAAAATGGGTGTGCATTTAGCCTATTTCCACATGATCCCCCATGCATCAAATTATTGGATCATGAGTTTGACCGCCGCCGCGCGATCCACACATGCGATCACGCATGATCCCCATGCGCGGGATCCCTCCTCCGATAGCCAGTCGGGGCCAGTTAAGTTGTCGGCCCCTCTCCCTTTTTTTCCCCGCTGATCGGCCATCCCGGCCTCTCCCCGCCGGCCGGGCGCCCCAAGACGTCCCGGCTTCCGGCCAGAAAAGGGGGTCGCGTGCGGCCGCGCCTTTGCGGCTGCACGGTGCCGCCCCGCCGGACTCGCGACCGCGGGGAGTGGCTTTCTCCTGAGCCGGCCCGGCCTCCGGCCGGCGACTTGCCGGGAGGTGGCCGACGCGAGGGCCGACCGTTGCCCTCGTCGGGGAGCGGCGTCTCTCCCGTCGGTAGCGACATCGCCCCCTCCTCCGCCGTCCAATTAGCTTGTCGTAATCACAACCGTTCGTTCCTTGGGAAAACCGGCCGCGTAACTTCCGCCGATAGTACATTGGGGGGCATCAAGTGTTTGCTTGATACCATTCTACCAGTTGATCAGCTTGAGAAATTTCAACACTGACTGCTTCAGATCCCACTCCTAGATAGAGGAGGAGGTCTTCGCTTTCCTGTGGGCCTTGGAGTAGGGAAGCTTAAGTTAGATGTTATTTGAGCTTTACAAAAGCCTCCTCACACTCCGCGGTCCACTCAAACTTCTGGCTGCCTCGGAGAGCTTTGAAAAAAGGAGAGTACTTCTCCCCAGCCTTGGACAGGAAGCAGCTAAGGCATGTCAGCCTTCCTGTTAGCCTCTAGACTTCTTTTGGATTCTTCGGGGATGTCATCTCCAGAATGATCTTGACCTTATCGGGATTGGGCTCCACCCCCCTCGTAGTGAGGAGGTGACCTAATATCTTCCCTCTTCCAGCTCCAAAAACGTACTTTGCCGGGTTGAGCCGCATCTTGTACTTTCGCATGGTTGCGAAGGTTTTCACCAGATCCTTAGTGTGCTTCGTGATTCTCCTATTCTTGACCAGGAGGTCATCCACGTACAAAAAGAGCCGGCTCAAGCTTGAGCTCAATCTATTTTTTCTGAGCTCGAGCTCAACGAGCTCATTTTAAGAGCTCGTCTAGATTGGATCAAGCTCGATTTGAGCTCGTTGAGCTCGACGGGCTCGACTCGAGTTCGACGGACTTGACTCGAGCTCAGCTTGAATTATACAAAAAAAATCTGACTTCTTTTTCCTGTCTTGCATGTGCTTATAGGCTTAGGCTATGCTCTGTTTTTTACTTGAATTAACTCAGACCATCTGTTCTTTATATCTCGTAATAATTATTATGAACAAAAATAATACGAACACACGTTATGCAAATGAGTTTGCTAAAATGAATAAAAATAATTAAACACAATATTGTAATTAACAAAACACAAATTAATCCAAAGAGCATGAACGGATTCATTGGCTTTTGCAACTGGGGAAGTTGAATGAGGCTTTCCAAATGTTTTATAATATGCATGTTGAGACTTGAGAAGATAAATTCAGATTTGATAACCCACACTATTATGGTTCACGGTCTTTAATTTGCAAAGGGAAGAAATTGTTGGAGGCAACTGATTATTTTCTCATGTCTCTCAAAGAAATTTTTGATTTTCTTTTACAAAAAAATATACAATTAGAGCTCTGTAAGTTGTAGAGTTTGTGTCAAAAACAAAGTTGCAAGGATAAAATTACCGATAGTCTTTGTTCTTGACATCAATGTAGGATTTCGGTAACACCCAAAGAACACCAGACAATCCTGAATAGCAAATAATTAAATGATCAACTTTCTTATATAACAATATAAAGTGACCCCTAAATTGTAGATAGAGAGGGCTAAACCCTTAAACTTTTCAGATGTTTCTTCAGAAACTGTGCACTAAAAATCTGTATAAGTTGTTGAATGCATACATATCCTTCTTAGCTTCCTCCATGCAGCAGAAGAGGCCATAATTCACAAAAGAAAAAAAAAATCATTGTATATTTTTTAAAAAATTATCTTTGCTCATATTTTAATCTCATCTTTGCTGTAATATGAGGACAAGAAAACTATAAACCAGCAGGGTCACTACTTTACTAAAATAAAGGGTGAAATTTGATCGAAAGCGACCAATCATCCAACATTTCATCATTCCATATTGAGATTTGAGCAAATCAAAACAAACTTTAAGTTCCAACATTTCAACCTGTAGAACAAAAAATAACAACTCAACATTCCATATTGAGGGCCTTGAGGCAACCTATGTTTAAGAAGCAGATCAATTTAAGTCATTATCTAGAAAGTAGTTAATACCAAGCAAACCAAAGCAAACTTAAAAGAGGGTTTGTGGGCTGAAAATAGATCCTTAGTTGATCCATTATCCTTTCAACGTGTGATCATCAATCAGAAGAAGAACTTGCACCGCTTTCTTCTCGCTCTGCAATTCAAAATGTCGATTTTTAAAAATCAGATTGAGAGATGTGTTTTTTTATTAAAAAAATCATAATCGCGTAAATTTATCTTGGTCTTATTTTTTACTCCGAAACGTTTTCTCAACCAATCCCCTCCACATATCAAAACTTGAACTGTATGTCTATAATGATACACGATATTTATCAATGACTCTACTACCAGCACTAAATGTAGCTTCCAAAGCAACTGAGGTAATAGGTATTGCTAAAATATCATTTGCCAATGTCGATAATATTTTGTAATTTAGAGCATGAACTCTCCACCATTCCAAAACATCAAAATTTCTTTCATCTCTGCTTAAATCTTTCTCAATCTTGTAACAATTTTCTTCAACGTATTTGTCAAGTTCGGATTGTTGTGGCTGAATGGATTCCAATGATTTCACATAATCAAAATACTCAGACAAATCAGATTGTTTTGAACATGTCTATTAGAGTGACTGTTGGAGCGCTCGAAGCATCCGCGTGACCATTTAGTTTGGAATTGCCTACCTGTTGCCCCAGCAGGGTATTTATAGACGAATCCCTAAATTCCCGACTACGGGTTTGGATGTCTATCGGATCCTAACCGACCTGTTAAGTAGCCCATTAACACGAATATAAATATACCTCAACAATCTGCTCTTATATTGTATATAAGTGTTAGCATAAGAAAAGAGCTACTTATCCAATAGTTAATAATGACCAAACAAAAGAGTTTTTCCAGAAATATAAATATGAGTTTTAGATAACAAAATACTAAACTAAAACCAAATGTTCCAAACATGAAATAAAGCAATAAACTGGAAAGCTCAAATCGATAATTGATCTAAGCGAAAAGCATATCATCATCTGGGTCAAAATCAACTGTTTCTCCTCCAATCTTCACTTTTCCTGCAAGCAATTACAACAAGAATGTTATGAGACAAATCTCTATGAATTCAAACATTTGCAGAAATAAAGTGATTAGTTCTAACAACGGGTGAACTTAATACTTTAACTGAGAGGAAAGAATCCCAAAAAACAACATCTCTATCTAATTTACACAAAATTAGATTAATTGATTTCATAGAATCAAACCATGTTCCTTCGATTATTAAGATTATTATTAACGTTCCACAATTGTGCTATATCATCAAGTTTGGAATGATACAACAAGCTGTGACTATTATATCATCAAGTTTGGAATGATATAACTAATAATCATAATATCAGGACACATATCAGCAACCTCAGTACTCATTTTTGGAATGATACCCAATTCAGCCTTTGACAAATGATAGTTACGTAAGTCATCAAGTTTGGAATGACTGGCAACTATCTCACCTCTAGCTTTCATCAGATAACATCTGAAATACTTTAGTGTGCTCAACGTGGATGGTTGATTGTAAGCAGACAACAGTTCTTAAATTTAAAACATAAGCTCGGTATTAAGTCCTCCTAAATGGACGTTAATCTCATCTCCCCCGATGTTTTAGATGTGAGAACCTTACATAAGCTCTTAGTAAGGACATCTGCTACATTATCTTTTGATCTCACGTCCAATAGGGAGATTATCCCCTAATTGGTGAGATAGGTCAACCAGGCCTGTTTCATCCTAAGTTACCTTCGCTTGCCATTAAACAACGTATTTGTAGCCATGGTCTTTGTGGCCTGATTGTTATAATAAATCAAAATAGAGTGCATTTTCAGACTCGTCATTGGAATGTCCAATATCAGATCTCTTATCCACTCTGCTTCTTCTCCAGCTGAAGCGAAAGCATAGAGTTCTGATTCTATAGAGGATAGTGCAATGCACGTTTGCCTCTTAGACTTCCAAGCTACTGCAGCTCCTCCTAGTGTAAACACAAAACCACTAGTGGATCGACAATTAGCTATTTTCGAGCACCAAGATGCGTCGGAGTGCCCTTCAAGCACTGGAGGATGCCCACTATAACATAAAGCATACTTCTCAGTATACTTTAAGTATCTCATTAGCCTGTCTAAGGCGTCCCAGTGGTCCTTCCCAGGGTTACTGGTGAATCTACTCAACATGCCGTCCGTAAAGGCTATGTCAGGTCTAGTGCAGGTAGTAGCATACATGAGACTTCCTATGAGTTTGGAATAATCCAACTGTCTGATAGCTGAACCTTCATTCGGTTTCAGTCTACTGTTATAATCGTATGGAGTCTCAGCCTTTTTGCTCTTATCGTAACCCCACTTTTCCAGTAGATTCCTAATGTAGTGACTCTGACTCAGGGTAATACCTTTTTTTGTGAAGTTCACTTCCATTCCTAGGATGATTTTCACCTCACCTAGGTCTTTCATGCTAAATTGTGCCGTCAAGGCAACTTTCACGTCTTTCACCTCAGACTGATCAGTGCCCAGAATTAGCATGTCATCAACGTACAAGCATATGATGACTACTTTATTTGCACTTGTTCTAACGTACAGACATTTATCTGATAGACTGGATTTGAAACCCAAGCCTTTTACACAGGTGTCAAATTTTTCATGCCACATTTTGGGTGCTTGTTTCAATCCGTATAGTGACTTAATCAGCTTACAGACCTTATTTTCTAGACCTTCTATGACGAACCCTTCAGGCTGGTGCATGTAGATCTCCTCAGTCAGATCTCCATTCAGAAATGCAGTCTTGACATCCATCTGATGAACAGTATAGTGTTCAATAGATGCTAGTGCGAGAAGAATCCTAATTGTCGCATAGTGACATACAGGTGAGTATATATCAAAGTAGTCTACACCACTCACTTGAGTGAAGCCTTTGGCAACTAGACGTGCTTTGTATTTTGCGATACTCCCATCAGGATTAAGCTTCTTCCTCAGAACCCACTTATTGTCAATGGTTTTAGCCCCTTTGGGCAAATCGACCAAAGTCCATGTGTTGTTCTGCATGAGAGAGTTCATCTCTTCGTCTATGACTTCTTTCCATAATAGAGAGTCTCTAGATCGCATCGCTTCCTTATAGGTAGATGGATCAGCTTCAACTTGGTAAGTCACGAAGTCTATACCGAAGATTTTAGGCATTTTCTCTCTACTAGATAGTCTTCTGGTATCTAAACCACTCGTGTCTACAGGCTCAGTGTCAGAGTTACGTTGTCCTAGCTCAACTAAAGGCTCAGTACTAGTGGCTGACAAACCTGGCAGTGTCAGGTTCTTGTCCTTAAGGAACTTATCCTCAAAGAAAACAGCGTCTCTTGATTCTATTACAGTATTAGTGGAGAGATCTAGAAACCTGTCTGCAGCACTATCATCTGCACATCCTAGGTAGACGCATGTATTAGTCCTGGGTCCAATCTTAGCTTTTCTAAAGTCTGGTATCCTAACATAAGCGATACAGCCTCAGGTCTTAAGATTGTCAAATCTAGGAGGCCTCTTAAACCAAAGCTCGTAGGGTGTCTTAGTCAACTTTGTATGAGAAACTTTATTAAGAATGTGATTTGACGTGAGGACGGCTTCACCCCAATAGGCCGCAGGCATGCCAGCAGTCAGCAACATAGAATTCAACATTTCTGTTAAAGTTCTGTTTTTCCTCTCAACGATGCCGTTGGATTGTGGGGAATGTGGAGCGGTAGTTTCAGGGATTATGCCATTGCTGGCAAGGAAATCTCTGAACTCCCACGAGACGTATTCTCCTCCTCTATCACTTCTTAACCTTTTTATTTTTATGTCAAGTTGATTTTCAACCCTATTTTTGAAAATACGGAATTTTTCAAATGCTTCATCTTTGGTTTTAAGAAGGTAAATGTGACTGAATCTAGAGTAGTCGTCGATAAATGTTATCAGATACTTCCGACCGCCTCGAGTGACAAAACTTTTGTAGTCACAAATATCGGAATGTATTAACTCTAGCAATTGTGTGCTCCTAGAAACCTGACTAAAAGGTATTCTAGTTATCTTAGTTTGAGCACAAATTTCACATTTTTCAAATTTGATTTTTGTGTCGAGGGGTATGTTGTGAGTTCTAGCTAGCAGGAGAAGTTTTCTATAATTGACGTGTCCTAATCTTGCATGTAAAGTGTTAGGATCTATCAGATTAGAGTTAACTTGATTTACTACCTCGTGTGCTAGACTCAGCCTATACATCCCGTTAACGACATATGCGCAGCCAAAGTAATGTGAGTGAACCATTAATGTTACCTGACCACCACTAATGTTAAGAGACATACCCGCATCGCACAACAGACTAATTGAGATTAAATTAGCAGCTAATGTCGGTATAAATTTAACATTTTTCAAAGTAAGAGTCTTACCTGAGGAGAGAGTTAAGGTAGCGTTGTCGACCTTCAGCACGTCAGCTACAGCTCCATTTACAACAGTGACAGTCTCTTGCACCTCTTTTGCATCCTCCAGAAGCTTTGGATTGTGGCAGACGTGGCAGGTAGCACCTGAATCGAGCCACCACTCTGAACTGGCCGTCCCGTTACCGACCATGGCAACAAAGTCAGTAGGCGTAGTCTGATAAACCATGTTGGCTTGATTATCAGTCCTTGGTGTGCTGGATTCGCTCCGTTTGGGCTGACGGCACTCGGAAGCACAGTGACCCCACTTATTACAGTTGTGCACTTGCCTTTGAATTTCTTCTTTATTTGTTTGCTGGTGGCAGCAACTGCGGGTGCACTGGTCGGTGGGCGAGTCTTGCCAGGCTTAGGCTTCCGCTTAGGATGCGTGATCATGTTAGCAGTAGAGGACTGCTTGCTGATCGTCTCTATAGCGTGACTAGTCCGGTTCTCATCCTCAATGCAGATGAAGCGCTTGAGGTCTTTAAGACTCACATGCGTCTTCTTCCGGTACATCTCAGTCTTGAAGGAATACCATGCCGAGGGTAATTTGAAAATGATCGCCCCTACAATAAATCCATCTGACAGAGGGATGTTCTCATTGTTGAGCTTGTCCACCAGATTTTCAAACCCAGCAACCTGTGGCAGAATTTCCCTTTCCTCAGTGAAGGTGAATGCCATAAACTTGTCCACCAGGTGCGTCTTGGACATGTTCTCCTCCTCCTTGAAATGCTCCTCTAAGGCTTCCCAGATCTCCTTGGCCATTTGCATCTTGTCGTACGTCTCTGCAAGCCTGTTGGAGAGGCAATTCAGGATGTAGTCTCTGCAGAAGTCCTAGTCGTTGACCCATTGATCTTCAACGTCACTTCCTTTCAATTCTTCAAAGACAGTCTGCACTGTGTAGAAGATGTTCAGGTATTTCATGCCGAACTGTGTGTTGCGCTTCCAGGCACTAAACTCGGCGTTGGAGAATTTCTCCAGCTTGATCATCGGCACGGGAGAGGAATGACTGATCGCCTTTGACATGTTTGTGTTTCTTTCCACTACGTGTAGTTCTACCTGCAGACAAAATTGCGAGCAGAAAAAAAACTAGAAAGAAATCACCTGAGGAAGCGATGAAACTTCGGATCCAATCAAGAGAAATTGCTCCTCCTCTTCGTGGCACAAAAGAGATGAAATCCTGTAACAAGAGCTTTCACCACGTATACTGCAGACAAAGGCTAGCCAACAAAGATCAGGACAACCACCAAGTGATCAATAAGAATTCCAGATATCTTGGTGTACTCTTTGACAGATCAGAAATTTGAGATCTGGAGAAGATCAGTTGGCCGGTGATGAATGAGAGGAGCACAGCTGGCCGGAGACCTTTTCAATACAGATTTGAATATTTTTGTTCCTGTAGAACAACTCCTTTTATCCAGAACCAGCGACAGATTCGTATCTACAGTCGGCTGCCTCTTGGCAGAAGAAGAAGAAGGTGTGATCTGCTCTTTTCTCGCAGAAGAAGAAGAAGGCGTGATCTACAGTCGGCTGCCTCTTGGCGACCTTGCAGGCGGCCTCCTCACGATCTCGCACAGGAGCGGCTGGATCTACAGAGAAGGAGAGCGGCGACGGTTTATTTCGCGGAAATCGGAAGCACACCTTGCGATATGGAGCTTCCTTCTTCGACCTTCTCTACAGGAACAGCAGCGGCCAGATCCAGCAAAATCGCGAACGAGCGCGGCCACGGGATCGTTCTTTCCAGCGACGGAAGCGGCGCACGAGAGTGGCGGCGGGGTTTCTTCTTCGCGATCGGCGAACTACTTTCGCGATCGGGCCGGCGACGCCACCGAGTACACGATAGAGTGAGCGGCGGGATCCCGTGAAAAACAGCGATGATCGCTCTGCAGAAAATCGCGACCGGAGGAGCGGCGGCTGTGTTCCGTGCGGGAGCGAGGAGCGGTCACAGGAGACAGAGAGCGGGGCTAGGGCAATCTTCGAGAATGTTGGAGCGCTCGAAGCATCCGCGTGACCATCTAGTTTGGAATGACCTACCTGTTGCCCCCAGCAGGGTATTTATAGGCGAAACCCTAAATCCCCGACTACGGGTTTGGATGCCTATCAGATCCTAACCGACCCGTTAAGTACCTCATTAACACAAATATAAATATACCTAAACAGTGACTACTTCCTTCAATTTCCTCACTCACCTCACCTTCAACCATATGGTATTCCACATACTCTGCATAAAGTTTTTACAATGTGACATTAACGAGGTTGATTTCTAACTCGGCTATTTGGACAGAATATAGTTTAGGAAAAAAGAATTCAAGCGCTCGCATTTTGCACCTTGGATCCAAAACGGCCCCAACATACATTAACAAATTAGATGCACCCCAATATTTGCCGAACTTTAGTTTCATTTTCTCATCCATGTTATGAATAAAAAAATCATCATCTAAAGATTTTTTATGTAACAAAATTTTAACTCTACTGACCTCATTAAGAAATAAATTTGAGGTTGGATACTCACTTCCAGAGATAATGTGTCGCAGTCCAAAAAACCTCCAACACCGAGCACACTTTCTCAATTTTGACTCAATCATCCTCAGATGGACAACTATCATAATGTGGATCTTGCTCGACAAACCTGAGAAATACATCTTTGAATTTATATGCAACTACCAGCATCTCATACGTGGAGTTCCACCTTGTCCGACAATCATCAACTAGCTTTCTTTTTGGTAGATTTAATTGCTCAACAATCTCATAAATTGTTTTAAGTCCGGCATCCGATCTTTGAATATACTCAACACTTTCACGAATAACATTAACGTTGCCTTTAATTTCTGAGATACCGCCTTGCACTATGAAATTTAGAATATGTGCACAACAACATGCAATAATTTTCCATCACAAAGTATTTTTTTGTGCTTCTAATATAAATCTTCAAATTCTCTATGATCAGCAGGAGTGCTTTCATCCGGACTCTGAGTACTTAGCGACTTTTCCAACTGGAGTGCTCTCATCCATGCACCAAGGACTTAGTTTTTGTTCCACGGTTTTCATTTTTCGTACTTATAAAAGAGAGGTGACCTGTCACCCTCTGAGCAATCGTCTAAGCTCTTGTAAACTGTAACGAAATAGTGAATTTTGGCCAGACACAGATCCGGCCACGTGGTTTTTCACCATTCCCAGGTTTTTCACGTCAAAAAATTATTTTTATCATTTGTTGCTGGCTTTCACTGATTATTTGCGCGCCTGATTCAACTCAGAGATAAGGCATTCCGATTTTCTAGACCGGAGAAAAACGAGTGACCCGAAATAATTATATTTATATTTTTATATATGCAGAGTCGTAGACACTCTAAGATTTTTTATGTATAATTATACAAGTTCCCAAAACCATGTAAGACAGTTCAAGAGAAATTTTATTTATAAACACTATAAAATATTATCTTTTATGAAATAGATATGTCTTGAACTACAAAAAAATATTAACGCAATATAAATTTTTAAGCTTCTTCAATTCAAAAAGTGTGCAAATAATAAGACAAAGTAAGTTATTTCATAACTTGTCGTTACTGGATCGCGCAGAATTCTATCTTTGAACAGGCCGTGGAGAAACCCATATGGATCTCAAGTTTTCTATTATTATTATTATTATTATTATTATTATTGAGAAAATAAGCAAATTTAATTGACAAATCCACATGGATAAGATCAACTTTTTTTGCTAATTACAACATTGTAGTGTCATTTTCGAAATATTATCATAACCTTTTCTTTTTTTTTTTAATGCAAATAATTAATATTCTTAAGGGTTTGACTCATGAGGAGTGCGTCGTCTCTACCAACTTATATCTTCTCCTTTTATCTATGCATGAGCCTTCAAATGTACACCTTTGTGATTATACTTGATGTGGTTACTCTAAACGGGTTCGACCGAACCACGGATCCGGTGGGCGCAACCTAGACCGCGGGCTGCACCCGTGCACATCCTTGTGTGCATCGGCCTTCCGCGAGCACCATTGTGAAGAAAATTTTGAGATAACAGGAATGCCACCTCTGGTATCAAGAAACAGCCTTGATTAAGCGGAAAACATGAATCAGGCGCAGGAACACTTCAACCATAATCAAGCTCAATAAATCAGATGCAAGGAGAGTAACAAACAGGTCATGTATTAAGAAACTTATTTGCATCAAGAAGTATACATGACGACACATGATTTCGCCAAGTAACACAAGGAAGAAGAAAACAACAAAGTAAGAAGTCGGGCGGACAGAAGCCGAGACTGCCGAGACCGTCGCCCTTGCCGAACTAAACAACGAAGTCCGTCGAGACCGCGAGGTCGGGCGGACTACCCGTTATTCAAGCTGAAGAAGAGTTGTCCACAACTTCAAGCTGCCTGACCGCTGAGGTCGCCTAGCCGCCAATTAGACTGCGAACAGTACTGCCGAACAGAGGAACAAACCACCCACTGGCGGACAGCTTATTGAACTGAAAAAATGTTGAAGAAGAGAAGACCGCTGATCGATAACTGCGACCTGCAGCTTAACCGTTGGTTGATAACCGCGAGCTCCACTGATCCCTGACCGCAGTCAGAACCAAACCTCTGGTTTCTCAGTGCTAGTCGCACAACCTGCAAAAGCAACAAGTTAGACTTCTCAACTCGCGCAGACAGAAAACCTGAGACCGCAGCACTAACTCTCGCTCACTTACTGTTCACTCTATTAATATTGATGTGATAGGGTGGTCCTATTTATAGGCACGAGAAGGAGTGTGATCATGTCCCCATGAGATAGGAAAACTGCTCCCAATCCGCAGCTTGCACTACTTGTCTGCACAGGTCATAGTGACCATGCAGACATGCACCCAGTCCGCACCAACTTGGATCAACTCCAAGACCCACATGAAGCACCTGAAGGACACAAAACCAGACCGCGTATCCGCAGCTCGCACCAAAGCAAGAGGCGAAGAGGCCGAGCTGGCAGATAGCTGGCACATCCTGGCGAACAGGCGGACACTGCGAGTACAGCGGACACACCACCAAGACTTGTCTTTAATCAAGACCGTCTTGCATCCAACAATCTCTGAACAAACTCTGCGGATGCAAGACACCAATCTGCACAGACCGTCTGCTCAACTCCAGCTCGCCTAACTGTGAACTCCTCGGTTACCTTCTAACCGCACCACCTGAGATCAAGGGCACAGGCCAATCCCAATCTCGAAAGCTCCAAGAACAATTCGCATAGAGCGAATTCTGCGGACTCCAACAAGTCCGCCCAGGCCGCGCGGTCTGCCTGATCAACCCCCACTTTCACTTCAATAATTTCAACACTCCCCCTTGAAGTGAGAAGTGATGACCAAACCCAGCAGTCCTCGTAGCCGTTCAAATGACCCCTTCGACAGCGGCTTATTGAAGATATCTGTGATGTTGTCCTCGCTCCGAACACGTTCAACCTTAAGAGACCCCTCCAACACCTTCTCCCGAATGAAGTGGTGCTCAAATATACTTGGTATGCGCGTGACAAACTGGATTACTAACCAGTTTCAGGGCACTCTCGTTGTCACTGCGAAGCAGAGTTGGACCTTGCACTTCTTCATGGACGTCCTCTACTAGTCTCCTCGGCCAGATGACTTCCCGAGCAGCCAAGGCCAAATTCTTGTACTCTGCTTCTGTAGTAGAGACGGACACCGAGTCCTGCTTTTTACTGCACCATGAAATACGCGTTGATCTGCATGTGAAAACATAACAAGATGTTGACTTTTGATTGTCTGAGTCTCCCTCATAATCAGCATCAGTGTAGCCATGCAGAGAAAATCTTGTGTCCCTCCTATACAGGAGTCCCATATCAGAAGTAGTCTTCACATACTTCAAAATATTTCTCGCCGCTACCAGATGAGGCTTCCTTGGTTCCGCCATATAACGGCTAACTCGGCCTACAACATAAGCAATGTCGGGTCTTGTAATCGTCAGGTAAATCAAGCTCCCAACCAGAGCTCGGGACACCAATGGATCAGGAAGAATCCTCCCCTCATCTCGTCGAAGCTTCAGTCCACAATCCAGAGTAGTAGAGCTACACTTTCCTTACTTCAAGATGAATCGATGAACGATCCGCTCAGCATAGCCCCTTTGAGAGACGAGTATCCCGCTCTTCTTCCTCTCAAGCTCAAGTCCAAGGAAGTGGTGAAGCTCACCCAAATCCTTCATCTCGAACCGTATAGCTAGCTCGGCCCCGAGCCTAGCAACCTCCTCCTCAGAGTTCCCCGTGACGATCATGTCTTCCACGTATAACAGCACCAAGACATGAAGCTCCCCCTTCTTCTTTTTGAACAGGCTAGAATCTGAATCAGAGGCAAAGTATCCGCAAAACTGGAGGTATTTTGCGATCTTTCCATACCATACACGTGGAGCCTACTTTAACCCATAAAGAGTCTTCTAAAGCTTACAGACATAGTCTGGAAGATCTTCAGATACGTAACCTAGTGGTTGAACCATGAATATATCTTTATCTATCTCCCTATAAATAAAAGCATTCTTTACATCAAGTTATCACATCTTCCATCCTTGGCAAGCAGCCAACATGATCACCACCCGCACCGAAGTCATCTTGGAAACTGACTAAACGTCTCTTCGTAGTCTTCTCCATACTATTGGGAGAACCCCCGAGCAGCCAGACGAGCTTTGTATCTTTTGATACTTCCATCAGCCTTCTTCTTCAGTTTGTATACCCACTTACATGTCACAAGAGTAACACTAATGACCTTAGGCACAAAGTCCCAAGTATCTTTCCTTCTGAGGGATGTCATTTCCTTATCCATAGCATCATCACACTGCTTGACTCCAGTGGCGTCTTCAAAATTTGAAGGCTCCCGCTCATCTAGGGGGCCTGCGAAGAAACAGGAGACAAAGTTCATCAGGTTTCCTTTGTTGTAACGAGCTGGTGGTTTAATGGTCATCTTTGATCTCCGAAGGGCCTGACCATTACTAACCACCTCTGCTGCGTCTTCTTCATCAGCTTCATTCTTGGACAAACTTGGAGCAACGCTCCCCCTACTTCCTGAACCAGAAGCCTCCGCCCCGGAGCTTGAAACACCTGGAGCTCCGGGTGACACCTGCAGCTCCAATAGAAGATCTTTAGCAGCTTCTACCTGCCCACCATCAGACCTGCTCTCCTGCATCTCAACAGAGCTACCTCAATATGACGTCAGTTCATCAAAGACAACGTCTCTTGATACAACAAACTTCTTTGCCAGAGGATTCATACACTTCTATCCCTTCTTCTGCTTATCATAACCCACAAACACAAGCTTCCTCGCCTTTGCATCAAGCTTGGTCCTTAGAGCATCCAGGACGTGTACGAAGCAGGTTGATCCAAACACGCGAAGGTGTTCAACACTGGGCTTCTCCTTGAACATAAGCTCATGAGAAGACTTCATGTTGATCGGACTCAGGGGCATCTAATTGATGACATAGGTTGCACAAACCATTCCTTCCGCCCAAAAGGACCTCAGAATGCCTTTTGCATGAAGCCAGCATTTGCAGGTTTCCGTCAAATGACTGATCTTCCTCTCCGCTACTCCATTTTGTTGTGGAGTATGTGCACAAGTAAGCTCCTTCCGAATGTCTTGCTTCCTGCAGAAGTTAGAGAGCTCAGTTGAGACGAACTCACTTCCGTTGTATGTTCTCAACTTCTTGATCTGCAAGCCAAGCTGGCCCTCCACCAGCTCCTTGAACTCCGCAAACAACTGAAAAGCATCTGACTTCTCCTTCATGAAGTACACCCACGTGTACCTTGTATAGTCATCAATTAGCATGAGCATATACCTGCTCCCTCCAAAACTGGCAGTGACGGTTGGTCCCATTAGATCACCATGAACACACTACAATGGTGCTTTAGACCTGGTTTGTGACTTATCAAATGAAAGGCGATGTGTCTTTCCATATTGACATCCAGCACAAACATGACCATCTCCGTAGGATGACAACTTCGGCAAGCCTTTCACAAGGCTCCTCACCGACATGGCTTTCAGCTTGTTCATCCCTACATGCCCCACCCTTTCATGTCAGATAGCCGCGCTATCGTTGTCTCTCATCTGATTAACATAGGAGCTTGTTGATAGAACATACAAGTCCTTTTCTCTCATTCTAACGTGAGCAACATCAGCCTTTATCGCTGATACGTTCCGGAGAAATCTCACTTCTGTTGGACTGAATAAAACGTGATAGCCCGCATCTACTGCGTTGGTCACTGAGAAGAGGTTCTTCTTCATATCCGGTATATGATAAATACTCCTTAATGTGAGTGGTCCCTTATCACTACCCAAAGACACAACTCCCTCCATCTCGACTACATGCACAGAATTATCAGCAGTAATAATAGCATCTTTACCTGAGTAAGCCTATAACGAAGAGAACTTCAACCCGTACTTATCCCCGGTGAGGTGATGACCACACCCAGAGTCAATGATCCAGTCATCTTGGTATTCAATGGAAGACAAAGCACGGACATAGATGCCCATCATGAAAGCATTCCTCCATCCAGCTTCCTCAGTACTGGAACAAGCCTCCTCCTTGCCTACAGCATGACCCGACTGAAACTTCACTTTGTAGTCTCGTTTGAAGTTACCCGACTGATTGTACCTGTAGCACCTTGGTCCTTCTTCTTCTTCTCACCACGCTTAGAAGAGGAACCCTTCTCTTGCTGATATGAAGTTGATGGGCCATGGTTAGCAGTTTTTTTCTTCTTATCTCATCTCTTCTTCTTCCCTGAGAAGATAGTCTCACTGTCTCCTCCGAAAACGGTCAAACCAGCCATCTACCTTGCTAAGATCTCCTGTGAAGCCCGTAAGTTCTCCAACTCTAGCAATGATGGTTGAGTGGCCCAGCCTTGAACAGAGGTTACAAAAGCCACATACTCCTTCCATAAGCCACGGATGATGTGCCTCTCGAGCTTCACTTCCGAGATAGGCTCATCAGGGTCCAACGCTGATATCTCAGTGCATAGGTTCTTCATTTTCAGGAAGAATGTTGAGATAGACAAGTCTTCCTGAGTGGCTCTCGCTAAGTCATTCTCCAAGAACTGTAGCCGAGGTACATTATTATTGTTGAACAACCCATCAAGGGAAGTCCAAATCTCAGCAGCAGATGAACATCCGAAGATGTGATCAAAGAGCTCCGGTGAGATAGCCCGCTTTAGAGTAAACCCAACATTTGCGTTCGTTTTCCTCCAAGCTCTCACCTCTTCAGCATGCCAAGTTGCAGCAGTAATCTCTGTCATGTTATCTCCATATACAACTTCCTACAAATTATCTCCAAGAAGATAGTTTTTCATGCACGACCTCCACTTCTTAAAGTTGGTCGGCGTTAAAAGCTCAATACCAAGATCTCTTGCAAACCCACCCTCCATTGCACTATCACTAATTTATCAAACTTCCATAGAAGAGCAAACTTGGTTGCTGATCACTGCTCAAGCCTCTGCTCCCTCTGATACCATGAAGAAAATTTTGAGATACCAGGAATGCCACCTCTGGTATCAAGAAACAACCTTGATTAAGCGGAAAACGGGAACCATGCGCAGGAACACTTCAAGCGTAACTGTTGAAACCGATTCCTCGATCTCCTGTGGAGTTCGCCCTTGGGGAAGGGGTGGTCTCGCACCTACTTCACTCCTGCAAGCAAAACAACAAAGAAGACAAGGTGACACAGACCCAAGGGCTCGACGGGGGAGGTCCCACCACAACCCGAAAGATCTCAGAGCGCTTCCCCTCCTTAGCCAGAAGCCGAGCTAAGGTACCCTCAGAAAGCACTTGAAGATTGGAGCAGGAGAGCACGAGAGAACCTACTTTCTGGGGTACCACTTGGGTCCTATTTATAGTTTTTAAAATCTGCGCTGCCAATAATCAAAGGAACTGACCTGAAATCACCAGAAAATCCTTGGTCGGGTCTGCCAACAGCCAAACTTCGCTGTTTTGAAGGGCTATGGGCAGACCAGCGGGGGCAAAACAGTAAAAAGTACCTCATACGTCCAGGCGGGCTGGGGAACTTTGACCGCCTCGGCATGTTCTGCTCGCCTGCTGCTGCCGAGCTCCACTGCGAGGATGCGAGTTGTGGCTCGCTTAGCGAATGCCGAACTCGGGGTCACCGATCGTCGATCTCTGGTCGACGGACGCCGAGCTCGAGCTCGCCCCCTTTACTGCCGAGCTCGCCTATTGTCCTCAGCCCGATCTGCCTAGACCCTGGTGACCTTGCTCGCCGGACACGGGGTTATATAATAACCAAGCTCAATAAACCAGACCCAAGGAAGGTAACAAACATGTCATGTATTAACAAACTTCTTTACAACAATAGGTATACATGGTGAGACATGATTTCGCCAAGTAAAACAACGAAGCAGAAAACAACAAAGCAAGAAGCCGGGCGGACAGAAGCCGAGACTGCCAAGACCGCCGCCCTTGTCGAACTGAACGACGAAGTCTGCCGAGACCGCGAGGTCGCGCGGACTACCCGTTATTCAAGCTGAAGAAGAGCTGTCCGCAACTGCAAGCCGCCTGACCGCTGAGGTGGCCTAGCCGCCAGTAAGACTGCAAACAGTGCTGGCGAATAGAGGAACAAACCGCCCACTGGCGGATAACTTATTGAACTGAGAAAATGCTGAAGAAAAGAAGACCGCTGATCGCTAACCGCGGCCTGCAGCTTAACCACTGGTTGATAACCACGAGCTCCACCAATCCCTGACAGCAGTCAGAACCAAAACCTAGTTTCTCAGTGCTAGTCGCACAACCTGCAAAAGCAACCGGTTAGACTTCTCAACTCGCGCGGACAGAAAACCTGAGACCGCAGCACTAACTCCCGCTCACTTAACGTTCACTATGTTAATATTGATGTGACAGGGGGATCCTATTTATAGGCACGGGAAAGAGTGTAATCACCGCCCCATGAGATAGGAAAACTGCCCCCTATCTGCAGCTATCACAACTTGTCTGCACAGGTCGTAGTGACCATGCGGACATGCACCCAGTCCACGCCAACTTGGACCAACTCCAAGACCCACATGAAGCACCTGGCGGACACAGAACCATACCGCGTATCCACAGCTCGCACCAAGGCAAGACCCGAAGAGGCCGAGCAGCTGGATAGCCGGCACATCCTGGCGAACAGGCGGACACCGCGAGTACAACGGACACGCCACCAAGACTTTTCTTTAATCAAGACCGTCTTGCATCCAGCAATCTCTGAACAAGCCCTGCGGATGCAGGACAGCAGTCCGCAGAGACCACCTGCTCAACTCCAATTCGCCTAACCTCGAATTCCGCGGTTACCTTCTAACCGCACAACCTGAGATCAAGGGCACATGCCAATGACGATCTCGCGAGCTCCAAGAACAGTCTGTATAGGGCGAACTATGAGGACTCCATCTAGTTCTACCAGGTCATGCGGTCTGCCTGATCAACCCTAGCTTTCACTTCAATAATTTCAACACACAGTGCGAGCACAATCCTGTCAGCGCAGGGCGTGGGCCACACACAGACGCGTGTGCAGACCCGCCTGACCGCGCAATGCGATACGCGGGGTTTCACTTGAACGTGTACACAGGGGCGCGTGCAGGGACGTGCACGCTGTCGTGCTGCTTTGGCTGGGTGGCTTATAGGCCGCCCGATCTTCTCTCCCCACCCCCACCCCCACCCCCAACCCCCGGCTGCCCGTTAGGGCGGTCGATTTTTCTTCTAGGGAGGGAAGCCCCGTCAGCCGCCCTCCCCCTTTCTTTTTTTCGGTGCCCAGGGCAGGGCCGCCGCCCCTAAAAGGAGCGGCTATCTTCTTTCCCAGGATAGGCGACCTCTTCTTCGTCCAGGACGGGCTGCCGTGAGGCAGTCCGTCCTCAGTCACCGCCCCAACCAGGGGCGGCCCCTCTTTGTCCGGATCGACGGGCGGCCCTTTGACCGCCCGTCCTCCGCCGGCACCGCCAAGGGGAGGCCTCCCCTTCCCTCGGCCGTCCAACCTTCCACCGACGGCTGGCCGAGTTCCTTCGATCAAACATGGCTTTCGCCGGCCAAGATTTTCCCCGACGTCGGCCGCTGTCCGCCGTCGTCCGTCATGTGTTTTCTCCACCGTCCGATCGCACTCCCGCAATCGCCGTCATCGGCTATGTGGGTAATCACCCACGTAACCGCCTGCATGATCTCCCGTAATGGGGAAAGTGTGTTGTCAAAAATATAATTGGTATGTGGTTAATATGATTTTAAAATAATATGTGCATAATGCGTCATAAAATCGGTCTATAAATACCGATCATGGTGGTTATGGAGTGTGCATAGCCGCATAACCATCATAACAGCTCGTAAAGCCTATAAATATGGTCTCAGATCCCCCTTTATTTCTCATCCTCTTCTCCACCCAGAAAATCCTCCTACATATATTCTCACTCCTTCCTCCTTCACCTTCTTCATCTCCTTCACTCCATTCGGAGATCTTCAAGCGCTCCTTGAAGATCTCCTTCGTCTTCGAAGCTTCATTCGAAGAATTTCATCTTCTCTTTTCCCGAAGAAATTCTCTTACAGATTCTCTCTCTCCTCCTCCTACGTATTTTCTCTCTCCTCCACTTCTTCTTGCGCACTCCCGTGCACGCTGTTATGGTGGTTATGCAAATTTTCTCCATTTTTAAGAGGCTGTTTGGAGGACAACCAAAAAAAAGTATGTTGCAAACTTACAATAGAAGACTATAAATTTGATATATGAGTTATTTAATGTCCAATATTTGCTAGGACGACTTTCATGACACTCCGGCAGTATAAATATGCTGTTGAGAATATACTTTCTCGTACGAAAAAATCATGCATTAATACACATTTATAGTAATTTTTGGGCCTCAAAAACTTCTAAATTATCTCCGCCATCAATCATAGACAGGCCGCGGGCCGCTTTCGCGCCAATCATTTGTACACGATGGTTGGCGCACATGGCAATATATCGCTGTATTGCGGTGGATGAGTCAAGTGGGGGTTATGAGGCTCATCCGCGCAGTCTTATTGGTCCGGCGAAGGATAAAATAGACCAGATTGCTCCACTTTTTAGCCACATTACACATTCTAGCCACATATTGTTGGTCCCACTTGGCTCCATTCAAGTAATATTATTAATTTAAGTCTATGTTGACTTGTTTTATATGTTTGTTTTGTGGTTCTTGGTCTCTTACAACATACTGTGAATATCCCCATGGATGGCACGTGAAAGCTAGTCAGTCCCGATCGATAAGCCTTCACTGGGCCTTTGTTCGTAGGACCGCTAATGTCATTAATGATATTTAAGGCCAGTATATTTGAGCTCAACTAATTCGATATCGGTTTGATTGGGGTGTGCAAGAATAACTGGAGAATCGAGAATCAGACCGGAACTGAACCGAACATAACAGTTTAGGTCAGCTCTAAATAGGATCGAATTGGCTAGGATTCTCAAAATACCAAAACCAATAATTCGGTTCGGTTTGGGATTCCACGGGTTGAGTACCAAGAACAGACCCGAGAACTAACAATAAAAGCTTATTACATTACCTAGTACATATCAGTTTATTTAATCAATGTATATATAATCTAAATATCAATTGTTATTATAGAAATACTTTCAAATATTATCAACCCGAGAGTCGAGAAGGAGGAAGGAGAAGAGAAATATAACATATTTTTGCGGGTCATCCGGTTTTCCCCCGGTTCAGAGAATTGGTCCGCCTTAACTCGAAGTTGGACCGGACACGCAAACAGTCAATGAAAACAACATCAATGATAGAAGGTTTTTTATATTGTGGAAAATCGGAAACGGGTGAAAATACACGTGGTTGGATCCGTGCTGAGGCAAAATCAAGTATATTGTTTTGGATTTATAAGTGCTGGAAGACTCCTCGAAGGGTGACAGACCACCTCTCCATTATAAGCTTTGAATACATGAAGAGTAGGAAAAAAAATCTAAGTTCACGAAGCTTTGACGAGAGTGTTCTTTGAAGTGCTCTTCTGCGCCTTCTTCTGGAGCGAAGAATTGCCTAAATCATCAGGGCTTGATGAGAGCATTCTCTGAAGTGCTCTTCCCCGTCTTCTTCTTAAACGGAGAATTGGCTAAGTCATTGAAAATTTGGAGTGTGCGGAGCTGTGAAACGAGCGTCTAGGAGAATATTATTCTAACGTCTTCTCTTGCGTTCACTGGTGCATCCATGTGAGCAATAAGCGTTGAGCGCTAAACGGCCTCGATCGAGAGAGCGCAGAGCGAATTCAAAGTGAAAGAACGATCTAAGTCTCACGTGCTCGTCTGAAAATCACTGAGCTCACTCTAGCCTCTGGAGTTGTCTCCCTTCAAATGAGGGTCTGATGGTCTTTTTATAGTTTTCTGGAGGGATGTGCTGATAATTGCATTCGGACAGATTTTAAGGTGGCGAATAGTGTTCCTTCGTTCTAATCACCTGAATTGTCAATTTTCATGGAATGACGAAAGTGCCCCTCGGGCAGTGTGCGCGCTATCCGCGTAGCGCTTGCGGGCGGGTGAGGCGTGCGCTGTGTGCCTGCTGCATGCGCGTGGGTTTTGCTCGGTCTCCATGCACGATGTGTCATGTTCTCCTTTCAGGATGATTTTGGGCTTTTGCGGCGCGTGTTGTGCGCCTGTTGCGTGCACACGGATTTTGCTCGGCCTTCATGCAAGTTATTGAGATTTGTTGGTTTAGAATTCAAATTCAAATTTTGAAAAAAAAAAAAAGCTTAAATGGTAGGTGCCACAATTCAGGAAATAGAAAACAAAAAGGAATATTTTTTCTTTTCCTGTTTTGATGTTGGGCAAGATTATATTCTTTTTATTGAGTTGGATATGAAATCTTTTGGCCTATCATCATCACCGTGAGAACTTGGAGCAGCCCGCCTGTGAGAAATTGGTGTCGTCTGTAGCAATGCAGTGGAGAGCCGCCTGAAGATTTTTGGAGGAAGCCGCCCTCTCTCTCCTCTCCTCTCTCTCGCTCGTGCACTCGGATTGGCCGTTGGCCTTGGGTGTTGTCGCCGGTCTTGGAGGAAGTAGCCGTCGGCGTTGAGAGAGGGAGTTGCCGCCGGGCTTGTTAGAGGTGGTCGCCGGCATTGCAGTGGACGTTCTTTGGTGTGGAGAGACGTGGTGTCGACGGCGTGCGCGTGTGCAGTTAGCCTCGACGGAGGTTTCTCTCCTGTGGTGGCTTTCTCCGGTGGCGGCGTTGTTCTCCGGTGGTGGTGCGGCTAAACGTCAGACTTCGACGTTGAAGGTTCGGTGAACCTTGTGCGTCCGCAAGGCGGATTGTAGTCCAGATCTCAGATTCTCGCCGCGGATCATGCTTGTTCGGTGCACCCTCGGCGTATTCACCGGACGGTCATTTTTCTCATATTTCTATTGTATTTGAATTTAGATTTTCATTATATAAATTTTGTGGTCATTTTCTGTGTTCTTGTTATCTGCAAAATATTATAGTTGTGACTGCGTTTTGTACCAGATTTTACAACACAAGTTGTGTCACGTCTCCTTTCGGGATGATTTCGGGACTTTTGCTCGTTCGGTTTGGTCGCATCGCTTGAATATTCTTGGCTAGATTCCTGCCAGTTTGACTTAGAAAATTCAGGGGGAATCCATCTTGTAGAATAATTATTATTTATAAATTTTAAAAGTTTATAATTTAATCATTTTGTCTTAACTTTTGACTTCATTTGTAACTTTCTAGTAGTATCCGCGGATGTTATAGAAAACTGTGATTCAATTATGTTGAGATAACGATAGTTACATGACAAAAAATCATGAGGTAAAAGAACCATTTATTTTACGAGATGAGTAGAACCGAGAATCAAAATGAATGGTTCAGATCCAGTTCTATGCTTTCGGATCATGGGTCAGTTCGGGTTTCAAAAAATGGAAACCGAACCTCTATGCGGCGGTTATTGATTTTTCATGAAACCAAACCAATATGAGTTGCACCACTACAACTTGAGATGGCCGGAGATTGAGATTTTGCATTTCCAGTAGATTTTAGAAATTGTAAAAAGTTGGTTTAGGCCCTTTAGGACCATAATACAGGCTAATTTGTACATTTTTGCTAAATTTTCTGTAGACGAAAAACATCTCCACTAAAAAAACAATTTGTTGGCTTCCCATTCTCATACCCAGCACTACAAAACCCTAGTTTTGACCTAATTTGCCGCTGCATGCCTTTTCCTTCATCTCCGATCGCTATATTCATCTTCATCGCTTCTATTCCCAACGTTCAAATATGGCTCTGACAGTCTTAAACGCAAGGGTTAAACCGTCATTCATTAAGAATCACACCTAACAAATATCATCTGTTTGAACATAAAAGTGGATGAAGTTCTTTAGATAGGCATTAACCAATGATAATTTAACCCCCATGTTCATGACCGCCGCCACCGTGCCAAACGGAGCTCTACGTCGTTCCAAAATCAACGTTTTGCATAATTCTACCACCGTCTTCACTGAATCCTATGAGTAATTGGCCCATGGATTCAAGGTTTCAGGCATTCAAATTATTTTTGATGGGTTCCACCTTCATTTACAGGAGAGAAGCCCCCATGATCTCCCCCAAAAATGGGTCATGGGTGGCCCACCCCCTCCATGAACTCTCATGAGGAGGAAATCATGGGGGGTGGGGCCCGCCACTCACCCCATGGAGGAAAACCGCCAACCAGGCGGCCTAACCGCCGCCGGAGACCGGCCTCCCGTCGGCCTCGTCGGGAGGGCGGCCGCGGTCGGCCGCCTGGCAGCCGGCGGTCCGGCCACGGCAGGCCGCAGGCCAAGCCGCCGGCCTAGCCACGGAGGACCGTTGGCCTGGCCACGGCCAGCCCTCGGCAAGCCGCCGCGGCCGGCCGCCGGCGGCCCGGCCGACGGCCAAGACGCCGGCCTAGCCACGGCGGGCCGCCGTCCAGCCGGCCCTCGGCAGGCCGCCGCAGCCGGCCGCTAGGCCGGCCGCTCCCGCTCCCGCTGCCGGCCGACTGCCTAGCCGCCGGCGGCGCGGCCATGGCAGGCCGCCGGCCAAGCCGCGGCCGGCGCCCGGTGGGCCGCCGCCGCCGGCCGCCCGGCCGGCCGCCGCCGTCACTGTGGCGGCCCACCGTCGTGGGCGATCTCTGCGTCGTCTGATCGGGGGGAGGCTCTACTCGCCGTCCGATCAAGAGGGTAACAACCCACTAACCCACCACTTTAGTGGTGGGGCCCGCCATGACCCTCCCCTGGAGGCTATAAAAGAACCCCAGGGGGTCTTCGTTCTTCACCTTTTGGATGCCCGGAGCTTTCTTCTTCTTCAGGTGAGAGCTCTCCTACCTCCTCCCCCACGTCGGCCTCGAGTCGTCGTGAACCACCAGCGGCCGCCCACGGCCACCAGCGCTCCACCACCGTGTAGCCAGCAGGAAAACGCCCAAGTCCCCGCAAGAGCCAAAGGAGGAAGGCGACCGCAGCCAGCAAGTGAACGCAACCAGAAAAGCCAGAGCATCGAGACCGTCCCACGCATTCCAGCGTCCAAGCTACTCCCGCGGCGCAGCCTGTTGCCCGCCGGGAGTTGTAGTCTCTCTCTCTCCCCAAGCTGTAACGGGAGCGGTCTGTCGCCCCGATTCTCCAACACACTGTAAACTCTCATGTTTATGACCGCCGCCACCGTACCAAACGGAGCCTAAAATCAACGTTTTGCATAATTCTACCACCGTCTTCACCGAATCCTATGCTTAATTGCCCATGGCTTCAAGGTTTCTGGCATTCAAATTAATTTTAAAAAATAAAACTCATGCCGTATTATTAAATTAATTAAAAGTCCCCCCCTGTTAATCTAATCAGATTCCCACAATCAACGGTCTGATCTGATGATAATGCATATATTAAAACTTCCCGCATGCGTTACTCATATCAATTATCTCCCCTATTTATGTGCTCTTTCTAGAACTTCCTTTTTTCCAATGAAGTATAAATGAAAGCCCATCTACTGATCGTTTAAGCCCAATGCAGTATAAAGAAAAGCCCATGCACCTGCTGATCGCTTGAGCCCACAAATAATCATTCACTCTTCCGAGGAAAATATAATAAGAGCGTTTATATTGGCAGCCCAATTTTGATTATTGGCAGCGGGCAAAATAATCAAAAACACGCATAATATGTCCGCTAATAACAGCTCAAAACGCGAAACACGCGCATTTTGAAAAAAGGTCTACTATATGATATTTTTAGAAAAGTGTTCAACATGAAAGTTGTAAACTTCGACGAGATCTACAACTTTTATGTTGAATACTTTTTCTAAAAATGTCATATAACAGGCTTATTTTCAAAAGGCGCATGAATCGAGCGGAATTATGCGAGTTCCGCCCGGATTACTCGCCTTTTTGAAAATATGTTTAATATATGACATTTTTAGAAAAAGTGTTCAGCATAAATGTTGTAGATCTCGTAGAGATCTATAACTTTCCTTGTGAACACTTTTCCTAAAAATGTCTTTTAAAAATTTAACTTTTGGCTGACAATATCCATCGGGCTGCGAATAGTCATTTTTTAGCTGCAATTATGTTTGGGCTGCCAATAGTCATATAAGAGCTGCCAATATAAACACCCTATCACATGCAAGCAATAAATAACTAAAGGGCAGCCCTATCGCCTATGCACAAATATTGGATAGGGAAGGATCCATCCCATCACAAGGTTGTAATGTAGACCAATTTTATCTTATATTTTTGCGAGAGACAACTTCTAGGACTCTAACTATGACCTCAAAGTCATACGACGACATCTTAACCGATGCCCCAACTCCCCTTCACAAGCAATAAATAAGTGCATAAAATAACTTCTTTTTTATATAAAAATATATATCAAGAATATAAATCATTTTTGAAATTGTGATTCTCGTTAAAAAAATACGTATATCATTATGTATTCATACAATATATCTATATTATAAAACAAAATACATGTGACTATTCACAGTCCTCAAGATCGTGAATCTGAGCTCCCCGAACAAATCCAAAGCTCACAGAAAAAATCACAGCCATTGGATTAGGTGAAGAATGAACTGCAAATAGCCATTCGAAGAAAACCCTCCTCCCTCCCTCATGCAAAACTCTTGAGCCCCTCCCGACATAGAACCCTGGAGCCATCTTTTGCATTGTTGCCGGCGGCGGAGCCATCGGCAGCCTCCCCAAAGCCCATCAGCAGGGTCGTCGGACCCCGACGAACTCTCCGGGGGTAGTCCGGTGGGGCCCCAATAGGGCCACCGTCCTGTCCGGAGCCCGCAGGCAGGGAGGTCGGACCCCGACGAACCCGCAGTTGGTAGTACAGTGGGGCCCCAGCAGGACCACCGTTGGCGGTGGCCCTATCGGGATCCCGCAAGAATACCTCTGGCAGGTTCGCCTGGATCCGGGGACCACATCAGAGGGATCGGGCAGGCCTCTGGCGGCTCAGCAGCTGACGGCGGCCATAACCGCGCCCCCCGCGCTGTTTCTTTAAGTTTTCTATTATTATTAATTTTTTAGTTTTTATAATTAATAATTTTCAAAAAATAAATTACATTAGAAAAACTAAATGAATAATTAAAATGATACAATAAATATATATATAAACATATATATTTTAGAAAATTAAATAATTAAAAAAATATGTGATAAAAATATATAACCCGCCGTCACAGACCAGATACCTTCATGCGTGACACGGGAGTCCCTCGTGTACTATTATCACTCGTAAATATTAAATGTAGTTGTTATAAGTAGCTGCAAACCCCACTCTATGAGATCAGGAGGGCACGTAGAGAAGAATCCGAAGAGCACATAGTTTTATGAGGTTCTCACGGCAGCTCAGGCAGGTTTACAGAGAAATCTTGTTTGAACTTACTGAACTTTTTTCTAACCCTAGAACAATAGGCTCGGGCGATTTCCCGCAACAGCCCTTTCACAATAAGAGGGTGCGCATACTTCTACGACGATCTCATCACCAACGTCAAATGGTACTTACATTCGGGAGGACTTATTTTCACCGGTCAAACGGTACTTACGTGAACCACTTGACCCATGAAAATAAGTCCTCCCAAACAGGACCTTAGTTGCTTATAGCAACTCTCATATTAAAATATCATTTGTTGTGTTGCTATACTGCATGAAGACTACATTAGATGAATAGCAGTCTTGCCATCCGCCCCCACAGCCAACCAACTGCAGTGCACGGGGACTTAGTTCGGCAGTGTCCCGTGCAACAATACTCCGGCCAAGACTTTCATTAACCCTCCCGTCTCTCATAAACCCCACGAGAGCTATACTCCGTCCGTCCAATTTTTTGACATGGACGGGACTTATTTTTATCGTGGGTCAGTGACATGGCCTATATTATTGCAATTTTTAAATAGAATAGTATAAATACATATCTTTCACTATTATAAGGAAAAAATTGTATTTCGTGAAACATTCAAAAATACAAATTATATCCTCATTTTTATATTTTAATGACTTGATATATATTATAATATATTTCAAATAAATTAAAATGCAATCTTCATTCAAATAATTAGACTATCAAAAAAATTAGAAGTAATGATGAAAATACATTTAAATTCAAAAAAAAATTTAGTAGACCTCCTACAGTTACTATGTTAGGTTGTCCTTAGGCATGTCAGCGGTCTATTCAAGGAAGGTTGTCATTAGGCATATCAGCGGTATTTTCAAGGTGATGAAATTAAGTTCAAAATTAATATTTTTAGGTCAAAACGTATATTGTTTTACAAAATAAAAATTATAATATTTATGTATATTTTTTTACGGTCATTTTGAGTACTCATATGTATATGTTGCGGGTGAAACCCGCTTTGATGGGACAGGCGAAACCTGTCGTCACAGGTCGAGTACTGTCGCTCATGACCATATGGGCGGAGCCCCATGTTGCGCACTCGTGTGTATATATATATATATAGAGAGAGAGAGAGAGAGAGAGAAAAATAATGTTGTTGAATTTTACAATAAAAAATAACTTGGAATACCAGCAGGAAGTGCATTTTGGACTCGTATTACTTTCAAATCACATTCTTTTCTTCACCACAAAGCTAATAACTAAAGTATAAACTTTAGGCTCTATTTGTTTGGGCGTTTCGGAGCTCCGTTTTGGGCAAACGTCACCGGAAGGCGGGTAAACAAATGAACCTCCGGCGGCGTTTGCTCTGTTTCCACCCGCCCACCTTGAGAAACGCCCCAAAAAGCTCCGTTTGGAGTAGCCACCTCCCCCCTCCATTTCGAACACTCCGTTTCCACCCGCCGGATCGATCCGCTACCGCCGAAACAAATGAAGCCACATTACTTTATTGCATAAACTTCTAATATCCTCTCCCTGTATCTCCCCCCTCAGGCCTCAGTGGTGGAAATTATTATTGCTGGCCAAAACATATATAATCACAACCATTGATTGAATGATATATATGAAGGTTGTTAAGTTGGAGCCGTTAAGATATTTTAGTTAGGAAGGAATTTAATTGTCAGCATCATGAATATGATGTGCAAATAATATCTATGGAAAAATCTATTTTTGAGGAGTCATGCCCAACTACGTCTCATAGAGATTCTTTCTGATGGGGATTCCCTAAGAAATTTCTTGTTGGGGAACTCTGTTGAGTTCTAGACTACTCCCAGACAATCTTTTTTTCTCTGAGAAAACACGAGACTTAATATTATCAATTATAGGCCGGTAGGTTTTACCGTACTGCAATTAGATCTGCGCACCATGCTTTATGGTTCTGAGTGTTGGGCAGTGAATTGTGTATGTGTGCAAAAAATGGGAGTTGCGGAGATGGGAATGCTTAGGTGTATGTGTGGACGCATGAGATTGGATAAAATTAGGAATGAAAGTATCAGGGATAAGACATGAGTGGCACCAATTTTAGAGAAGATGTGAGAAGCTCGTCTAAGATCGTTTGGACATGTACAAAGGAGACCATTAGAGGCACATGTTAGGCGTTGTGAGAGTCTAGTCACTAGGCATGTTAGACGAGGGAGAGGTTGACTATTAAAGACTTGGAATGAAACTATAAAGAAAGACATGATGTACTTAGGTATTAGTGAAATTATGACAAAAGATTGGGCACAATGGCGACAAATTAAGGATCTATATAGCCGACCCTACTATAGTGGGATAAAGACTTGAGTGTTGTTTATTATTACTGAGGAAGTCTTTATGATGTCTCCATAATAGAATTGTTGTAATTATGTATTACTTTGTTTGGCATGGTGCAAATATAATCATGTGACTAGCTTTGGAAGACTTCTCTTTGTGCCAAAAATAAAGAGACATGAAAATAAATGTGGGTGGATATATATTCTTTTGAATTGTTGCGGACTAACTCGACGTCCCGGTCGGGCTGGTAAAATCTGGGTCGCTTTAGCTCTCGGAACTGTCGAGCGCGCACACAGTCAAATGAGTAAGTTGAACGTACACGAGCAGTTTTAACGTGGAAAAGCCCCTCAACGGGGTAAAAAATCACGTGACCGGATCTGTGCTGGTCAAAATCCACTATTACTGGGTTGTTACAGCTTGTTGGAGATGTCGAGGGTGACAGGCCATCTCTCGTTACAACTTTGGGGGTGAGAGAGTACTTTGCGCGCGGCGGACGACAGGCCGTTGCGCCGGGAATAGTTACAACTTGCGCTTTGCGCTGGTGGTTTGTCGTTAGCAGTCTGTGGAATCTGGATGCGGAAGGGAGCACTTGGGCTTGCGGAGACTACTTAAGAATTGAACAGTTTGCTGAGTCTTGGTGGGTTTGGCTAAGCCCACTGGTAGCTTGGGTGCGACTCAGGTGCGGCTCGTGTGTCGCTCGTAGGAGAAATTCGGCAGAGCTTCCACCTGAGAAAGAAGAAGACTCGGAGGAAAAAGTTAGAAAATGAGGAGTCATGGGGCTCCTTTTATAGGCTTCAGGAGGTGGTTACAGTGGTTACGCGGTTATCCGCACACCGTAACCACCCGCATATATGATTTTAGTATAAATTTAAATGCACGCATCCAGCTATCAGGAGACTATTTAATTAATAATAAAATATTAATTAAATTCTTCCCCACTATCCTGGTGGTTAGTGGGTGGTTACGCGCGGATCGAACGACCGAAAATGCTCCCCCCTGATCGGACGGCAGGAGTGGGCCTCCACGGGCCGCCGGCAAACCTGCTGCCAAGTTCGCCGACGAGAGAAGGCTGATGACAGCGGCCGGGGAGGAGCGGCCGCTCTTCACGGCCACGCGCCGACAGCTGAGGGAGGGCGTGGTCGGGGCGGTCGCCCCCTTGGCCACTGACGGCCAAGGCGAGGGGCAGCCACCCCTTCGGCCGCCGGCTGCGAAGGAGAGGGGGGCGGTCCGATTTGTCGCCCCCATAGCCGCACGGGTGGTCGGGCAAAGGGGCGATCGGGGCGGCCGCCCCTTTGGTCGCCGACGGCCAAGGAGAGGGGGAGGCCTGGTTGGCGGGCCACCCCCTTTAGCCGCACGAGAGGCCGGGCAAAGGGGCGGTCGCCCCTTTGGTTGTCGGCGGCCAAGGAAAAGGGCGGCCCGGCCGGCCGCTCCCTTGGCCGCTTGGGTCGGCCGAGGAGGGGGTGGCTCGGTCGGCCGCCCCCTTGTTCGCTCAGGCGGCCAAGGAGGGGGCGGCCCGGTCGGCCGCCCTTTCCGGCAGTGCGAATGGGGGCGGGAGGCCGGCGACCGGGGAGGAGGCCAGCCGTCCGTCGTCGGCGAGGTGCGGCGGTTATCCCACCATGCGGAGTGGGATCGACGCGTGGGGATCTGGTGTGGTGATCGCGTGCGCGGTCAAACCCATGATCCGGTCCCACTCCTTTTGGGTGGACATCATGGGGGTGTGGCTATATGCATTCCTTATTTTCTATAAAATGGGGTTAATCTCTATCACGAATCGTAGAATTAAAAAGGCGATATTTGTCACTGATTAATACATGATTAACAATTTGTTGTTAAAATTTTACATGAATATTCACTCTTATATGTAAACTACTCTGAAGATAATGTGTACTTTTATGTTCATTTGTATGAACAAAATTAGACCTTTAAATTAGAATTAGAGGTCAATTTTCCATAAATTAAAAATTCTCTAATGATTTGTGCATGCATAATTGCGAAGTTAACAACTGAACCTTACTACATGTATACTTTGACAAGGAGAATACGATATTTAAAATGTAAGGTATTAATTACTTATTTATAATCTAATAGTCATAGCTTTCTTTAATTCAATTATGAGATTTAATTCATTTATATACCTCTTTGTGCAATCTTGAAGTCTGTCAAGAAACCCTCTTTGTATGCTCAGCACGTACTTCTTATGAGATACTCACCGCCCCCATCAGATCTATGATATTTCGTGTCGACAAGCTTCTATTTAGTTCAACTCTAAACCACAAATCATATTGAATGCAGTAGAACCTCACTCCAATATCACGCATTTGTAAGGACTCGTCATATCATGCATTTGTAAGAAACTAAGAACTCACCCGAAAATATCTGAGAAATTGTCTACTTTGATTTCATTCAATTTATAGTAGGTGGAATCTCACAATATTTTTTCCATAAGGTGGTTTAGAACCATTTCCCTGCATGTCACATATCCTACAATTGCTCCTGCCAAAACCCTATTGGCTATGAAGTATAAATTTTTTTTTGGGTGGGGGTGGGTGGGGGGGGGGGGGGGGGGGGGGGGGATGGGGGGATTCATTATCATTTTTTGAATAAATGCACAAGCACAATAATTACATGAGAAATATTATGTAACATCTCATCCTTCACAGTAATATAACAGCAGGTCTGGCAGGAGCCCCACACCATATTAAACTGACAGATGAATGAGTTACTCAATGAAACCATAATTCATTTTAAACTAATAACGCAACCAAATACAGAGTTGCATTATAACAGAAGCTTAAAAGGTTAAGAATCACCCATCCAAGATTGTCCACTACTAACATACAACAGGAATGAAAGTTACACAATAGTTAAGGTTTTAAGGTCTTACAAAGTTATATTCATGTTTACAAGAATGTTATTTCCATACATCGACACGCAGACCGACAACACATGAAAATATTAAACACAGCACATCGGTCTTCAAGGGCCCGCTTAGCAAAAATGATTTAGCTCACTACTTCCCGTTTGACTCTACAACAACTACACAAAAGTAATCCACCAAACGATGACAAACAAGGCAACGGTCAGCATTAGATGACTAAATTATAACGATCTCTCCCCTTTCTCGGGGTGACGGTGCTCCTTCCCTGCAAGCAAATGCATGTTCACAATTATCAAAAATGTGCAACTTAAGCACCAATTACCACATACGATGGCACGACCGGCCAAACGTGTCGTGCACTCAGGGCACCTTATCGGCGTACCGGATAACCCAGGGTCCCACCTTCTGCCATAGCGGGCATTCATCGATGCATTAGCACCCAACGGGAAACTCCATGAGTTCCACCACCATCCTCAGTCCCAGACTGTACTGTCTCACCTGAGCATTACTAGCCTGGCATACAGCCACGACCGACAACTGCCATGTACTTTAGATCTGTTTAGCCGAACGGCATAGTGCAGGTACAGTTCAACTATTTTGCATTGCTAAGATCAACGTGCCAATTAATGACAACGACACAGATCAGCCTCCCTTTTCCCGTAATCCACAATCCCATGGATTTGTACTACGGCTGGCACTCATGACCAACGAGACTGGACACTCCAAACACACAACTCAACAAGTTAGTCATTGTGTCCCCAGGACACGGACTTTACAATCATAACAAAAGCTCACTCAGAGCCATTGCCAACAGAACTTCAAAACCATACAATTTCTACGGAGTCTTCCTGCAAGAAAAACAAAACATCGTCAATATAGGCTAAACTGTCTAGATGGTCTTATGTTGGGTTTTACTAGACGTCACAACAGTTGTATGCAACGGAATAAGGAACAAAAAACTCAAAAGAAATACGGATATTGCGATGAACATTGATCAAGAAGTAACATTGTAGTAAATCGAATTATACCTTTGCGGGATTGAGTTAATATTCAACAAAGGTGCTCCGAAGGAGTCCGACGAACACTAGCGGCTGGAATTCTGAAGTTAAAATTGCGTTCACGCCTCTATGGATGTTCACACGAGCATGAGGAACCCTTAGACTCTTGTCACACAAGATCTAGGTTGGAAGAAGGTATATCATCAACGTCTCCATAGTTTGCTAGAACCGTTAAAAGGAGAGGCGACAACGACGAAGATGAAGCCTGAAGAAACACTATCCGGGCGACAACAGCAGATCGGCGAGCAGACGGCGACAAAGAAGCAGCGATCGCGACCTAGGCGTAACAGTTCTGTCGGGGAAGAATAATCGTCGTTCTCGGTCTCGCTCAATTAGGTCAGAAAAATGAGCACCCACTTCGGTTTACTGTCTATATCATATATATATAATACCGAACCAATCGATACTCGCAGACCACACCGAACCGGATTTAAAAGAATCAAACTGGAGTAAACAGAATTCGTTCAGATCATACGTCGATATTCGACGTATCAAAAGTCATTCGTCGAAATAACACGTAAATATCAGACGAATCCAGACAGAACAAACCGTCTGAGCATCAAGGAGAAACTCGACGAATCGAAGTCTAATTGGTCGAAATTGTCAGCACAATACTCGACGAATCCAAGACAAATTCGTTGAGATATCATGACAATACTCGACGAATTCAGACCTATTCGTTGAAACCTCAAGACTATACTCGACGAATTGCTCCTTGGGTCTTCCGACCACTTACCTGATGACCCATATTCACAATATAGGTCGCAGAATAAAAAAACTTCAAATCCAAAACGTCATAGGCTTGGTCTTTCACTCATATCACATATGAGCAAGAGCAACACAAACATTTCCAACTTCTCCAATGCTCTTATGTGAAACCTCATAGGCTCATATTGTGTTGACAGTAAGAATACATGTTTGATCACTTCCAGATCACCATGGTAACACCAACACTTCACACAGCATTCCTAATCCGTACTCACACTTTCGGATTCTATATGCAAAATATATTCGGGAAAAACACATCGACCCGCTGGAAAGCACCTTTTCTTCACCAATCGGTGAGGGATTTCATGCAAACATGTTAAAAGAGGACTTCACTAGTCTAAGAGGAGAATCATTACCTTTGACGCACATTTCGGAGTCATAGCTCGATCACAACGGCTTTCGTAGCGGCAGTCCACACACGGATCCGGTTTACACACGTCGATTTGAGCTCCAAATCAACTATCCACAACGACAACAGCCTTCCTCCTACAGACCGGCGATAGCTCATGACAAAACAAAAGCTTACAAGGCTTTAGGTCGGCAGAACGGGCTCGGCAAGAGAGTTCGGGCTTCTCTTCCTCCTTTCAGGCAGCATACATTTACTTCGACTTGAACCTGTCGGAAAGCGCATACAGTCGATCCCGCCGGAAACTGCGTATAGACACCCATACTTCTTATTCTTCCATCAGCTCAGACGGAAAGAAAGAACGAACGGAAATAACTTATCTCTTACTGATCCCTACTTTAAATACTACACTGGATGGAATCCTAGCCGTAGGATCTAACCTAATTGGAATGGACGACCAAGATCAACCCTAACTCTTAATCTAAAGATCACTGTAACTTAGCCGATTAAAGGCCAGAAGACACGTGCGTCCAGACCACTCGACAAATTCGTTCAGACCACTCGACGAATTCACGTGACCACTCGACGAATTCACATGATCCCTCGACGAATTCGTTCAGTACATTCAACGAATTGTGCTTGATCACTCGACGAATTTACCTTGATCACTCGACAAATTTACCTTTGATCACTCGACGAATCTTCTTAACCACTCGACGAGTTCACGTGACCACTCGACGAATTATTTTAACCACTCGACAAGTTCACGTGACCACTTGATGAATTTATCTTTGATTACTCGAGACCATTCGACGAATTCACTTAGATTACTTGACGAATTTGACTTGAATGTTTTCATCTAGAAGACCAGTGGTGTTACAAATCTCCCATTCTTTAAGTAATTTCGTCCTCATATTAACCGTACAGGAAAACAAACGAAGAAGTACAAAATATACAAAAATTTGTACCTCAACGGAACAGTTCGGTGAACTCCTCTTGCATGGTTTCCTCACGCTCACATGTAAGTTCCTCACAGCCACAGTTGTCCTAACGAACCTTGACTATTCTGATCACCTTAAACTGCTTGATCTCCATGTCTTCGATACGAATGGGCTTGACTTTCGTCTTTAGCTCACTATCAATCAGCACTTAATCCACAACAATGACTTGTGTAGGCTCTCAAATAGCCTTCCTTGGCAATGATATATGAAACACATCGTGCAAACCGCTTAGCTCGGTTGAAAGAGTCAGGCGATAGGCAGCTTCACCGACTCATTCAACAATCTCAAACGGTCCAAGGTATCTCGGACTGAGCTTTTTCAAACGTTGAATCCTGGATACACCTTTGAATGGCTTGATTTTAAGATACACTCATTCGCCAACTGAAAATCAACGTTTCGGTGCTATCAGCGCCCGACGATTCGTCTGCAATGGGATCCTCTGATGGGGTAGTGTCTTCAGGCATTATCTGGCTCAGGATCTGCAGCAGTTGGCCTTCAGGAGCGATATCCGTGTTGGGAGTGTGGCGAGCCCATAAGTTTTCCAGCAAGGCGAGCATTCTTGTGCGACGCTCCCTTATCTGATGCCTATATTCTTCCTTTGATGTTTAGGATACGGCGACAATGGATTCTCCATGAAGCGAGGTGTTACCTGCGGGCAACTCGACGGGGGCTGCATTGGTGTGCTCTTCTAGTGCCATGTTACTGGCAGTTTGTGCACTTCCCTTCGTCATTACTGCTAGTTGGGGTATGCTGAAACTTGTTAGAGCTTTTGGGAACACCTTCCCACAGACGGTGTCAAACTGTTGCGGGTCGCCACGTCTTTCCCCAGTCCGGAGAAATCAGTCTGCCTTAGTTTGGAATCGGACCGGGCGCACAAACAGTTAAAGTAAACACATCAAATTACAAGAGACATTTTTTTACGTGAATAACCCAGAAAAGGTGAAAAATCACGTGACTGAAACTGTGGCGAGCCAGAATCCACTATCTTCTCGGAGTTTTACAGAGTTTAGTTTGATCTAGGAGGGCGACGGGTCGCTACTTCGTTACAGGTGCAAAGTATAGAAAATGAGGAAAACGGTTAAGTCCACGGAGACTCGATGGAAGAGCTCCGACTTTGGAATGTTGTTGAACTCGTAGAACCTTAGTGGGAGCGTTCCGACTGGGAATTCTATAAGTCCACGGAGTTGTTGGAGGGAGCGCTCTAGTTGAAGTGGAGCCTTGATGGGAACGCTCTCGCAAAGGCGATTAACATGACTTGGAGTTTCTTGAAACCTTAGCACAAGGAGAGAAGCCGAGATAATTCCGGAGCGGAGAATCAGCATAAGTCCACGATCTCGCCAGAAAACCTCAGAGTTTTCTCTTGCCTCCGGAGTTACTTGTCTTCAAATGAAGACATAGATGCCTATTTATAGTTTCCTAGAGGGTCGTGGTGGTAATTGCGCATGAAAGTGATTTATGCTGGCGAATGACGTCGCTCCTTATCGATCACCTGAATAACCATTTTACCGAAATGACGGAGGTGTCCCTAAGGCGGTTCGGGCGGCTAGGGCAGGATGCCTGGAGGCAGCGGTGGCTGGGGGAGGCCGGAGGCGAAGGGAGTCAGCGGCGGCCCACAGAGTGCATGCGCGTGCGCAGCGCTCGCGCCAGGTGCACGCTCGTGGCGCGCGCGATTCTGCGGTCGCTCGGCTGCGCAACCCTGCTGTCGTGCGGGAGCGAGGTCCTCCGGGCGTGCGGGTTGCCAGCGCGCGGCCGCGCGGGATGCAGCCGCACGGTCTGGTCGTGCACGCATGTCGCGCGCGTGCGCACGCAGGCCGTGCGGGCCGTGGCCTGCACTGCTCGCGCGTGCATGCGCGCTGGCCGAGCGCGCTTGTGTGGCCCTGCCCTGCGCATGCGCTGGTTCAGCCTCCCTCTTGGGTGCTTTCAGGATTTTTGGCTTTGTGCCCGGCTGGATTGGCCGGTTTGGCTCGGTTTGACTTTTGCGCCTTTGGTCGATATGTTCCTCATCTGACTCGAGGATTTCAGGGAACCCATCAATTATGTTCAAGAATATTAACATTAATTAAGATCCATGAATAGGATCAAAGGCTTAATTGTTTTGCGCCTTTCAGGAATTTTGGCTTAATTGTTTTATTAATTTTTTATTAGCATACTATGAATGTTTTTTGAAAATATCATGTTTTTTAGAATAGATTGCAATTAATGTTATATTTTTACATTATTTTTATATGTTTTAATAAAAAAAAATTTTGTAAAATATGTGTAATATAGGAAAATAAATCTTTATTTTTAATGATTTTTTTTGTGCAATATGTTTAAATACAGAAAAATGTCTATATATATATTTTAAATATTTTTTGTGCCAGAAAATGGGTTGTGACTTGTGAGCAAACATTGCTGATCGTAAGGTCATACCAAGCGTTTGCCGCATAATATCCATATTTCCAAACAACATTTGTAAAAAAAAGTAGATACATACTTGTTGCGGAGCACTCGAGGCTCCTGTAGATCGGTGTAAATTTCATCGTCTTATCCCGGCGAGCAATCGAATGCGCAAACAGTCACAAAGAAATGTAATTTGACAAAATAATTTTTTAACGTTAAAAACCCGGGAATTAGATGAAAAACCATGTGGTCATATTGGTGTCGACCAAACATCCACTTTTCGTTGTCGTTTTACATGGCTTTTAAAGAAAGCGAGGGCGACAGACTGCTTCTCATTACAATTCTTAGAGAGAGAGTATTGGGCTCGGAGGGTGACAGGTTACCTCACACATAGCTACTTTTTTTACTACAATGAGTGAGCTACATTTTTGATCGAACTGTGGACTTCGTCTGCTGTTTGGAGGCTTGAGCGCCGGGTTCTGCAGCTTGTCTCTTATTGCTTTCAAAATTGTCTGGAGCGGTTGACTTGTTGTTGATTGGAGACTTGTCGTTGACTGGATGGCTCTATGCGCGCGGAGCGTGCTGGAATTTGCCTTAGAGGTGCTTCGTGTTCTGAAGTAGGACTTGCGCTCCACCGGTGTCACTTTGGAGGAAGCGTGTTCTTGGAAGTTGCCATGAAGGTAGGGCGTTGTGGAAAGCACACTTGGAGCAAAGCACATAGTGGTGCAGTTGGAATGGAGCACGCAGGGGCGCGCTTGGAGTGGTCTTGAGAGCAGAGCGCGAAGAGACGAGCACAGTGCGTACTTGGAATGGAAGGCACAACGACGCGCTCGGAACGGAGCCGTGCCCACGGTAACGTGTGAGGAAGAGACGCGCGTGGGAGAGCGCAAGGAAGCGACATGCACGCCCGAAAGAGCGCAAGGAAGAGGAGAAGGTGAGATGAGAAAGAGAATGATCGCAAAAAAAATTATATAAGGAGAGAGAAAGTCATAGGAGAAATTGGAGAGGAGGGAGAAAATCATAGGAGAAATTCAGTGGAGAGAAAAGGTAAAAAAGAAGTAGAATATGTGGTCCTAAGGAGTGCTTATGGAGGTTACACGGTTATATGTATATCATAACCACCCGATTTGATATTTGTAGAACATTTTAATATAGTTTATGCATGACATATATTTTACAATATTTCCAAAGCGCACACTGATTATTATTTCGGTTATTTTGCACCCACTCATGATGGGTGGCTTCAACCATGATTATGCGGGTCGTTACCGGCCGCACACCGGATGATGGAGATCGTGTGACGGCGATCGAATGATAGAGTGACGGCCGACGAGGAGACCGACCGTCGGTGATCCGGTCGGTGAGGGCTGGCCGGTGGTGGGATCTAAGCTGGCTGCCGGCGGAGAGCCGGGCGGCCATGGGGCCGCCCGTCCAAGGGGGTGAGTGCGCGTGGCCTGGGGACCCGCACGGGTGCGCTCGGCCTGGAACTGTGCGGGTGAGCGCGACCTGGAACTGCGCGCGGGGTTGCGCGGCCTGGGGCCGCGTGCAAGCTCACGCGGCCTGGGGCCGCTTGCAAGTTTGGGCGGCTTGAGCCGCACACATGCTTTCGCGCGGTCGGGGCCATGGGCACACTCGTGCGTGGCCGGGGGTGCGCGCAGGTGCACGCAACCGGGGATGGGCGATTTGGGAATCACGCCGGACTGGGCCTGCTTGGGGAACCCCAGCAATACTATATTAATGTCACGTTTTTTTACTTTTAAAAATCTGTTCATAATTTTTTGGTAAAATATATCTAAATATATTTTAGATCACTATTCCAATACAATTTTATTACAAAAATTTATAAATAGTTACAATATATAATATATAAGGATAAAAATATATAACTTTGGACTTTGGTTTAATTTTTTTTAATTTAGTGTGAGCTGCTGCCCACTCTTGATCACATGTGGTCTGCCCCTATATTGTAAGATTCATTAATAAAATTATTGTGGGAATTAAATTATAGGACGAATTAAATTCAAGATTTTGTTATTAGAAGTTAGAAAACAACAAATCTTGAACGTCCGGATGTTGTTATTGTCATAAATTGTAACACATTAACAGAAAATTGTCTATAGACGTTGTTTGGCACGGCAATGACGTGTTAGATTGTGACACCTATTCGCGCCCGGACCGTTAGGATTGCGCCATGTCACCAATCCGTGGGATTCCCATTTTCCTAATTCAGGCCAAATCTTTTTTTGGAAGTTCATCAAAGGAGATTATTCTCCTTTCCCCCTTTGTGCTCGCCAAACATGGAATGACCGGTCCTCTCTAAAGCTATAAAAGGAGGGAGGCTATGATTCAAATCATCCAACACCAACAGCAATCCGAAGGAGTTCTTAGCCACCCAACGTTCTCATTCCAGCGGCATCAGGCGGCGACGGCGGCTGCAGGTGCGCAAGGGGGCGACTCCAGGCGGAGGACTTCAGGCGGAGCTATCGGAGCGGCATCCGGTCGAATCCAGTCGGATCGACATCAGGCCGGTCTCCCGCGGTGGTTCCAGGCAGCGGAGGTGATCCCAGGCGGCGCGGCGACATCAGGCGGCCGATCCCAGGCGAGGTCGGCTTCAGGCGTGCAGTCCAGGCGGCGATTCCGCAAAGGAGGTGAACAGTACTACTGTCGCCCGGCGACATCACTATCGCAGGCGACAGTCCGGTTTTCACCTTTTCGGTTTTTTCTTCATTGCTCGACCTTACGGTCTCTATTGTAATCTTTACCTCCATACCTTATAGTGGATCTTCTTCAGCGCGCTCTCCCCGTGGATGTAGGAGCTTCTCTCCGAACCACGTAAATTTTCTGTGTCGTCTGTGTGCTTGAATATCTCGTTCTGTGGTTTTTTATTTTGCGCGATTGTTTTTGCTCGATTTAATTCCGTTGCGCTACCGCGGTACTCGGTCCGATTGCATAACAATTGGTATCAGAGCCAGGTTCCGCGGGGGTGATCGTCTGGGCGTTCTGGTTCTAGATCTGGGTCAACGGTAGGTGACGACAAGGTCCACTCCCTACCTTCTCAAGATCTGATCCGAGAACATTTTTCTGATCACTCAGTAGCACTGCGAGCAAAACAATGGCAGCAAAATTCGAGATTTCCAAGTACGACGGCAAGATCGATTTCGGCTTATGGCAGAAGCGGATCAAGGCGGTTCTCGTTCAGCAAGGACTCCACAAGGCGCTACTCGGCAAGGAGAAGTCCGGCGTGAAGAAAGACGAGGAATGGGAGGAACTGGATCTGAAGGCCATCAGCACAATCCAGTTGAGTCTCGCCGACGAGGTCATGTACAACGTGGTCGACGCTGACACCACCGTAGACCTATGGAAGAAATTGGAGGAGCTGTATATGTCGAAATCTCTCACAAACAAGCTCTATGTGAAGAGACAGTTATACAGCTTAAGAATGTCCGAGAGCAACAAGCTGCTAGAACACATGAATGTGTTCAACAAGTTGATCTCCCAGCTACGGAGCATGGACATGAAAGTCGAAGAGGAAGACCAGGCGCTTCTACTACTGTCTTCTCTACCGAAGTCCTACGACCATCTGGTCACCACGATCCTCTACGGAAAGGATACACTCAAAATGGAGGAGGTGATGACGACGCTGCTATCGAACGAAACGCGGAGCAAACCCGGCCCCAGCACCAGCGAAGGTTTGTTCGTGAAGAACAAAGAACCGGTCAGAGGGAGATCGAGAGACAGAGGGAAGAAATTCAATAGGGCTAGGTCTAAGTCTCGGGACAAGAAGAACCAGTGTCACTACTGCAAGGAAGAAGGGCACTGGAAAAACAACTGTCCGAAGAAAAAGACGAAAGAAAGGAATCAGGAACAGGCGGCTGTGGCGTCTGACCCCGAGAGCGATGCTGACGTACTCCATGTACACTCCACCCTCGATACCACCGACACGTGGATCATGGATACGGGATGCTCGTATCACATGTGCCCGAACATAGAATGGTTCACTAGCTTCAGGCAATGTGACGGCGGTCGCGTTCTGATGGGAAACGACTCGGAGTGCAAGACGCTCGGGATCGGCAGTATCAGAATTAAGATGTTCGACGGAACAATCAGGACCCTTACTGATGTAAGATACGTGCCCGATCTGAGGAAGAGTCTAATTTCCCTAGGCACTCTAGAGGCGGCTGGGTGCTCATACACCGGCGAGGGAGGATATCTGAAGGTCAAGAAAGGCGCTCTGGTGGTCATGAAAGGAGAGCGCTCTGGTACTCTCTACAAACTGATCGACACTACCATCGCCGGCGACGCGGCGGTATCTGAGACGACAGATGAGGACTCCTCTCTGCTGTGGCATGCTAGACTTGGCCACATGAGCGAGAGAGGACTGCTGGAGCTTCACAAAAAGGGCTTACTGAAAGGAGTCAAGACATGCAAGTTAGACTTCTGTGAGACCTGCGTTCTCGGGAAGCAGCACAGAGTGAAGTTCGTGACATCTACGCAGCGGAGCAAGCAGGCACTGGAATATATACACTCAGATGTTTGGGGGCCTGCCCCAGAGCCGTCTCTTGGTGGGGCCAGATACTTCGTGACTTTCATCGACGATTTTTCGAGAAAAGTCTGGATCTACTTTCTGAAGCACAAGTTTGAAGTATTCGAGAAATTCAAAGTCTGGAAGACGACAGTGGAAAAGCAGACCGGGAAAAGAGTCAAATATCTGAGATCTGATAACGGTGGCGAGTACACCTCAGCGGAGTTCCAGGAATACTGCAAACAGGAGGGCATCACTCGACACCTCACTATTCCTGGTACACCGCAGCAGAACGGCGTGGCAGAAAGGATGAACCGAACGTTGCTAGAGAGAGCTCGGTGCATGCGGTTATTTGCAGACCTACCAAGGTCCTTCTGGGCCGAGGCCATTAATACGGCATGTTATCTAGTGAATCGATCCCCATCGATGTCACTGAATCTGAAATCGCCACAGGAAGTTTGGTTAGGCAAGCCGGTTGACTACTCTGACATCCACATCTTTGGTTGTCCTGTGTATACCCTTGTACAGGACTCTGAGAGGACAAAGCTGGATGCTAAGTCCAAACGGTGCATCTATCTGGGACGAAAGACCGGCACAAAGGGGTTCAAACTGTGGAACCCGGACACAAAGAAGGTGGAGGTCAGGTGCGATGTGATCTTCGATGAGGCCTCTATGCTCAAGAAATCTGAGGCTCAGTCTAAAGAGGTGGAGGAGACTACAGTCACACCCCTAGAGGTGGAGCTGGAAGGGAGCGACCAAGCTGATGACCACGGTGATTCCTCTGACCCAGAAAATGCTGATGTTGTGCAACCTACGGAAGCAGAGCCGTACTCTATTGCTAGAGAAAGGGCAAGGAGAGAGGTCAGACTGTCTCTCAGGCTACAGGACACTGTAGCGTACGCTTTCCAGGTGATCTCCACAGATCCTGGATCTTATAAAGAAGCTGTAGAGAGTAGAGAGAGTTCTCAGTGGAAAGCAGCTATGGAAGAAGAGATGAAGTCCCTTCGTAAAAACCAGACTTGGGACTTGGTTCGTCTGCCCAAAGGGGCGAAGGCAATCAGTTCCAAATGGATATTCAGGAAGAAGGAATCTACATCCGGGAAAGACCAGTGGAGATACAAGGCCAGATTCGTTGCCAAGGGGCTCGCGCAGAAGAAGGGTGTCGATTTTGATGAAATATTCTCACCCGTGGTAAAACACTGCTCACGGGTGCTTCTTGCGATGGTGGCAATGTACGATATGGAGCTAGAGCAGATGGACGTGAAAACGGCGTTTCTTCATGGCAACTTGGAAGAGGAGATCTACATCTTGCAGCCTGAAGGGTTTGTACAACCCGGTGACGAGAAGAAGGTGTGCAAACTAAGAAGGTCCCTCTACGGTCTGAAGCAGGCTCCAAGAATGTGGAACATGAGATTTGATACGTTCATGGTTTCACAAGGATTCAGCAGGAGCCAGTACGACATCTGCACCTACTACAAGTTTCTGGCAAACGACGACGTTCTGATATTGATGCTATACGTCGACGACATGCTGATTGCGTGCAAGTCAGCTCAGGAGATCCAGTCTTTGAAGCAGAAACTGCAAGCTGAGTTTGAAATGAAGGATCTGGGTCAAGCACAAAAGATCCTTGGCATGGAAATCAAGCGAGATAGGAAGCGGGGCATGCTTTGGCTTTCTCAGACAGGGTATATTCAGAAGGTTCTGGAAAAGTTCAATATGACTGAATCTAAGCCCGTTTCAACCCCTCTCGGGCAACAATTTAGATTATCGTCACAACAGTGTCCAGACAAAGAGGGAGAACGACAAAAGATGCTCGGGGTGCCGTACGCTAGTGCGGTAGGATGCTTGATGTACGCCATGATCTGTACCAGACCAGATATCGCTCAGGCTGTGAGCGTAGTCAGCAGATATATGGGGAATCCGGGGCGACAACACTGGGAAGCAGTCAAGTGGATTCTAAGATATCTGAACGGAACGAAAAACGTCGGTTTGCTGCTTAAGAAGAGCGGAGTTTCTAGAGTCCTAGAGGGCTACGTTGATTCCGACTATGCGGGCGACCTCGACAGAAGAAGATCTACCTCCGGGTACATCTTCCTTTGTGGTGAGGGCCCCATCAGTTGGAAAGCCACTCTGCAGGATATTGTGGTTTTATCTACGACAGAGGCTGAGTATATTGCTGCAGTGGAAGCTGCGAAGGAAGCTATCTGGCTCAAAGGTCTCGCCAAAGAACTCAGGATTTCTCAGGAAGCGGTGAAGCTGCACTGTGACAGTCAGAGTGCGATTTGTCTGGCCAAAGACCCGGTCTATCATGCCAGGACAAAACACATCGATGTGCGGTACCATAAGTTGAGAGAGTTCGTTGCTGGCGGAGATATTCAGTTACTAAAGGTGCACACTGAGGATAACATTGCAGACATGTTGACCAAGCCGTTGACCGGAGTCAAGTTCAAGCACTGCCTTGACTTGGCTCATATCTGTGCGTGCTGATCGTGGAAACCCCAGGGAGAGGGGGTAGTTTGCCGGAGGGAGGAGATCCAAGTTTCAGGTGGAGTCTATCGCGTGAGGTGTCAAGGTGGAGATTGTTAGATTGTGACACCTATTCGCGCCCGGACCGTTAGGATTGCGCCATGTCACCAATCCGTGGGATTCCCATTTTCCTAATCCAGGCCAAATCTTTTTTTGGAAGTTCATCAAAGGAGATTATTCTCCTTTCCCCCTTTGTGCTCGCCAAACATGGAATGACCGGTCCTCTCTAAAGCTATAAAAGGAGGGGAGGCTATGATTCAAATCATCCAACACCAACAGCAATCCGAAGGAGTTCTTAGCCACCCAACGTTCTCATTCCAGCGGCATCAGGCGGCGACGGCGGCTGCAGGTGCGCAAGGGGGCGACTCCAGGCGGAGGACTTCAGGCGGAGCTATCGGAGCGGCATCCGGTCGAATCCAGTCGGATCGACATCAGGCCGGTCTCCCGCGGTGGTTCCAGGCAGCGGAGGTGATCCCAGGCGGCGCGGCGACATCAGGCGGCCGATCCCAGGCGAGGTCGGCTTCAGGCGTGCAGTCCAGGCGGCGATTCCGCAAAGGAGGTGAACAGTACTACTGTCGCCCGGCGACATCACTATCGCAGGCGACAGTCCGGTTTTCACCTTTTCGGTTTTTTCTTCATTGCTCGACCTTACGGTCTCTATTGTAATCTGTACCTCCATACCTTATAGTGGATCTTCTCCGGCGCGCTCTCCCCGTGGATGTAGGTGCTTCTCTCCGAACCACGTAAATTTTCTGTGTCGTCTGTGTGCTTGGATATCTCGTTCTGTGGTTTTTTATTTTGCGCGATTGTTTTTGCTCGATTTAATTCCGTTGCGCTACCGCGGTACTCGGTCCGATTGCATAACAATGGCGATCGTAAACGCATGCGTTAAACTATCATCCGCTAAAGAACATCTAAGAAACATCATCTGTGTGAACATAAAAGTAGACGAAATTTCTTAGATGGACGTTAATGACGAATGACAATTTAACTCTCATGTTCATGACCGCTACCACCGTGCGGACAAAAAAATCATCGAATGATCAAATCCTAAACTATAAACTATACATAGAAGTGATTTTTGAAATGGATGCAATGCATTTATAATCCATATAGTAATCCCCTTCTTCAACATATACATTAATAGAAACACAGAAATCTCAATGTTAAGTTCTTTATTCCAACATATACATTAATTTTCAACTCTATTTGCTTAGAATTGCATCCTTTTTACAACAATCGGGTATAATAAAAATAACATGTTCTTCTCCATTGTGATGAGATAATTCAGTATGGAGAGGGATCACTTAGCTTGTTCATTAATTATCATGTATGTATATGGATTTCTGAGTAGGAAAAAAAGACAGAGATTTTGGTGTGAAGTCGCTGTGATTATGAGGGAATTAATGGTTGGCGTAATTAGAAAATGGATCAGTTGGGGAGACAGAGAGTGGTGGGGGTGGGGGGAGATATCAACGATGGGTGGAGCCGAAGGGGTCCGCCATTGTTGAATGTTGAATGCTTCACCATCTCTCCATTACCATATTAATTATTATGCGTCTCTTCTCAGTTTGACAGGGATGACTGCAGCTGCCAGACTACTGCTACCTATTTTTAGTGATGGATTCATTAACAGCGATTTCTGTTTTTGTATGGGAATTATTATTGGAATGGTATATTCACACCCATTATTTGATATTTGTATCTATCCGCAGCTCATTTCTCTTAAGCGATCAGGCATAGGGCACGCTGCAAGGAAAGGGGAAGGAGAAATGATTGTATGTCTTTCTTGTAGAAAGAAAAATGTCAAATAAATCAGCTGAAAATGTGGTAGGCGGGGAGGCCAAGGTGGACAAGGGGGAGTTGGGAAGGAAGAGCGAACTGAGGAGGAGGAAGGGGAGGCGGGAAGGGCGGATGCATAAGCGGGTACGATTATCTTTTATGGGTATAAATATTATGTTTGGATACAAATAGTCAATTATGAAATACCAATAACAACACCTCTTTTTTTAATTAAACCGATTCCATTAAGCGTTATGTGTATATATATATACATTGCAGCTTCCAACATGTAATTTTGTTTTTGTTTTTTGGGCTGTGAATTAATTGCTTATAATCACTACAAGTGCTGGCTTTGTTGGAAATTATTCTTCCATAAATCACGCACCTCAAGAAATGGGAAAAAATGCAGAGAATAGTCGAGCATTGAAAACTTGTTAATGCATATCTCGCGCCTCTTTCAACTTTTGCTAATTTACTTTAGATTGGATCTTTGAATTTTGATAAAAGGTGCGTTGATATTAGCACCGTATTTTTGAGCATCCGCATTCAAAACTTGAGTTTTTTGAACTTTTAGAATTTCTATTAATAAGTAATGCACAAAAAAATTTCTTTATTTGCACTCGCCCTTCTCGTGCTTATGCCGCCTCTTCAAACTGTTATTCCGCCGGCGACCCTTCCTCCTCTCTTTTCGTTCGGTCTGAAGAGCTCCAAATCCGGCAAGTGCTATTCATTTCCCGAGCGGCGTTCTTTATCCCGGCGTGTTCTCCTCCATTATCCGGCGGTTATCTTTTCCACATCCGGCGATCTCTCTTCCTCTTGGTGATAATGCTCCTCTATTCCGCGATTTTCAAGCGTTCATTCCTCCTCCAGACGGTGATGCTTTGCTCCTTTTTTTCAATTTTTGAGTGCGGATAACTTTTATGTAGCCAATTTTAAAAACAATATTTGTGAAAATCCAGAAATTTTAATAGCCAAAACTACATGTTGATGCGCGAAAACGCCGCGGGGCACCAGCCAGCTAACACGGAGGGGGTGTTCGATCTCACAAGCTAGGAGAGGAGGAAAGGAGGAAAGGAAGGAAGCCTCTGAGTGCTCGAGAGTGGAGCAAACGGCTTGTCAAAGAGGGTTGCGGGGATAGAGGAGAGAAGCTTGATCAACAGAGCGGGTTGATCAAGAGAGGAGTAGGAGGTTGACCAGGAGCTGTCGAGCAGACGGCTAATGTGACGGTTGTGCTTGCAGGTTGGAAGCCGAGAGGAGCTGAGCTGAGCTGAGGGCAAGGCTGCTGAGCAGAGGAGCAAGACTTGCTGAGCAGAGGAGCAAGGCTTGCTGAGCAGAGGAGCAGGGCTTGCTGAGCAGAGGAGCAAGGCTTGCTGAGCAGAGGAGCAAGGCTTGCTGAGCAGAGGGAAGAAGAAGGGGGGCCGCTAGCAGCGGCAACAACACACTTCGCCCGTCGCGGCCTAAATGCCACTCCTGCGACGGGCTTTCCTTTTATTAAAAGCTAGAGATTACAAGCTTATAAGTACACCTTTACAACAGATCAATAAAAGGGGTACAAGGAGAAGCTGGCGGCTAAGAGAGAAGAAAGTGCCAGAAAGCAGGGGAGAAGCTGCCAGAGACTAAGTAAAATAGTCTGCTAGCAAGCTGGAGGACTGGGAAACTGAGTCTGCAAAGTCTGCTGGCAAGCTGCTGAAGAGCTGCTGGAGAGCTTTGCGGACAGAAAACTGAGTCCGCAGAGCTTGCTGGAGAGGCGATGACGGACTGGAAAACGGAGTCCGCAGGGCTTGCTGGCAGGACTTGCAGGATCTTCCCAGATGATCAACCCATGCAGAATGAGAGGCACCATGGGCTATTTATAGGCCCAGGGAAGTTCTCCTAGAAGCGGGGCCCAGTGACATCAGCATGACGACCTGCGCGGACTCCGCGGACAGAGATTTTGCGTCCGCACCTTGACTGATGAAGCGAGCGGCAGGCCTCTGGAGAGAACTGGGGTCCGCCCCCTATCGGGCGGACTGGGCGGACTCCGGGAGGAGTCCGCCCGGCAGAGCCGGAGTCCGCCCCCTAGCGGGCGGACTGGGCGGACTCCGGGAGGAGTCCGCCCGGCAGGGCCGGAGTCCGCCCCCTAGCGGGCGGACTGGGCGGACTCCGGGAGGAGTCCGCCCGGCAGGGCCGGAGTCCGCCCCCTAGCGGGCGGACTGGGCGGACTCCGGGAGGAGTCCGCCCGGCAGGGCCGGAGTCCGCCCCCTAGCGGGCGGACTGGGCGGACTCCGGGAGGAGTCCGCCCGGCAGGGCGCCGGGGCCGCCCCCTAGCGGGCGGCCTGGGCGGACTCCAGGGGGAGTCCGCCCGGCAGAGAGCCGGGGCCGCCCCCTAGCGGGCGGCCTGGGCGGACTCCAGGGGGAGTCCGCCCGGCAGAGAGCCGGGGCCGCCCCCTAGCGGGCGGCCGGGGCGGACTCCAGGGGGAGTCCGCCCGGCAGAGAGCCGGGGCCGCCCCCTAGCGGGCGGCCTGGGCGGACTCCAGGGGGAGTCCGCCCGGCAGGCGGGCAGAGGCCGCCCCCTAGCGGGCGGCCTGGGCGGACTCCAGGGGGAGTCCGCCCGGTTGGCGGGCAGAGGCCGCCCCCTAGCGGGCGGCCTGGGCGGACGGCGGCAGGAGGCCGCCGCCTCTCGGGCAACAGGGAGGTCGCCCCTGATGGGCGTCCTCGGCGGACGGCGGTAGGAGACCACCGCCCCTTGAGAGAAATAGGAGGCCGCTACTGGCGATGCTGTTGGCGGACTCCTGCAAGGAAAAGACTGCATGATTAGCGGACCTAACCGCATGCCTGCGACGAGGGTGAGCCATGGGAATAGCCCGCCGTCCCGCAGGGCATGCGGTTGCTAGGAGACCTAGGCGGATAGGGAAGACTGTCCGCCTACACTGGGACCCATCGCGATCAAAAGGGAGAAACTAAGGGTCACGATGAGCCAGCTGGCCACCTTGGGAAGGATCGCCGATTTCTGGGTTAACATAATCCCCGCACTTTTTTAAGTTCCGAAAAGAACTTCGAAAAAGTTGGAGACCCACGAAAATCGTGATCCTCCCCAACGGAAGAAGAGGAGCAAGGAGAGACAGAACCTGAAGACTCTCCTTACAAGCTTGGCGCTTCCTGTCTATTTTCCTGCAAAAGGAAAGTTAGGATAAGCATGTAGGGGTGGCACATCGAGTGTGTACCTGAATTTGCGTTTGCAAAACGAAGAAGGCGCGTCTTCTGTAAATGTTCTGCAAAACAAAAGTGAGGAAAACAGAAAGGCATAACAACTCGCAAGTACCTGGAAGGGACCTGCAAGTCTTTGCTGATCTCTGCAAGAAGAGAGTTAGGAACAGGTATAAAACATGAGAGTAACTTGCAAGTACCTGTGAAGAGACTTGCAAGGGCTTGTTGATCTCTGCAAGAAGAGAGTTAGGAGCAGGCATAAAACATGAGAGTAACTTGCAAGTACCTGTGAAGAGACTTGCAAGGGCTTGTTGATCTCTGCAAGAAGAGAGTTAGGAGCAGGCATAAAACATGAGAGTAACTTGCAAGTACCTGTGAAGAGACTTGCAAGGGCTTGTTGATCTCTGCAAGAAGAGAGTTAGGAGCAGGCATAAAACATGAGAGTAACTTGCAAGTACCTGTGAAGAGACTTGCAAGGGTTTGAGGATCTCTGCAAGAAGAGAGTTAGGAACAGGTATAAAACATGAGAGTAACTTGCAAGTACCTGTGAAGAGACTTGCAAGGGCTTGTTGATCTCTGCAAGAAGAGAGTTAAGAGCAGGTATCGTATATAAAAACAAGCTGCAAGTACCTGGATGAGGCTTGCAGGTGTTTGCTAATCTCTGCAAGAAGAGAAGTTAGGAACCAATAAGATATGAAAATAACTTGCAAGTACCTGTGAAGAGAAGGCTTGCAAGTGTTAACTGTAGACTGTTAACTGTTGATAAGTTAACTGTTGACAAGATAAGGCCGATATGACCAATTAGCAAGAAGAGTGCCTGATGAATACTATTATGAAATCCAGATCAATAAACTGAGTGTTGACTGCTGACAGATATGACTGGATCGCAATAGCATGGCTGATAGAGCTTGAGCAAATAATGTAGATAAGAGCAATAGAACTTATATAGATAGAGTGCGAGTCATCATCCGATAGAGCTTTGAATAAGCAATTCATATAGGATGAGCACGAGCAAAGTGATTGCTGAAAATCCTTTTGGTAGGTCGGATTAACCTGTTCACCTGTGAAAGAAGGCAAGAGAGAAAAAGGAGGGCTGCACCCGGAATGACTAAAGTGGGTTGAATGCTGCCACAGGTGTTCCCCGTGGGCCTTATGCACCACTTGCCCGGAAAATCATCCCGAGTATAGTCCTACTCAAAGCGGGCTGGCCGCGCATCCTCAAGGAGGGGGAAAAAGGAAAAAGGAGGTCCATGTTCGGAATGATTACAGAGGGTTGAATGCTGCCACAGGTGTTCCCCGTGGGCCTTATGCATCACTTGCCCGAAAATCATTCCGAGTATGGTCCTGCTCGAAGCGGGAAAGGAAAAAGAGGTCCATGTTCGGAATGACTAAAGAAGGTTGAATGCTGCCACAGGTGTTCCCCGTGGGCCTTATGCATCACTGGCCTGAGAAAGTCATTCCGAGTATGGTCCTGCTCAAAGCGGGCTGGCCGCGCATCCTCAAGGAGGGCACAAAGCAAGGGAAGGTCCTGAGAAGGACCGCTGGAAGCAAGGAAGATCCTGAGAAGGATCGCTAGAGACTCTGCTCTCTTGCCCTGGGCACAAGCATCACTGATCAAGGAGACAGGTTGCGCCAAGAGGCCTATATTGTCTGTGTGTTGATCAGTGGAGTTGTGAGAACCCGAGAGGCATGGATCGAGGATACCGGAGAGAGTTATTCGGCCACCACAGTTGAAGGATGATCCAAGAGACAAGGCTACGCTTGATCGCCATTGCTTGTCCAGCGAAGATCATCCTAACCGTAGTGTTTCCTATAAGACGCACAACAGAGCTAACACATGGGGCTCCCCTAGCACACACTCTGTGTCAGATGCTGGCTAGGATCCTAAGCCTGAAGCCCATAATCGTAGATGAACTGCTCCCACTACACACATGGGTATACTCCCGCCATATGTGGTCGAAGCGGTAGTGCAAGAACAAACTACGGAGGGAACGTTTCAGACTCGGCGAAATCTCATTGGCGTATTGATCCAGAGAGAGAGAGAGAGAGGCAACAAAAAGGGAACTGTGTCAGTACAGGATCTCCGAATAAAAGCTTTGCAGAAAAGCAGGAATAAAACACTGAGAAGTGTTGTAAAGAATGTTTGAAGGAGGGAGAGAGTAAGGGTTGAGATAACCCCTGAAGGTTGCAAGGAGCTCTGGAGGACTGTGAAGTCCATGGCTTTGGAGGACTGTGAAGTCCTTGCTAGTCTAGAATAGCCTTCCCAGTATGCCCTCATCGTCGGCGTCGAAGCATTCGACTTCTTGGTTGACAATGAGGAGAGGAGGCTCTTCGACGTGATTCACTCCCCTTGAGGAGCAAGGAACATCTGCAATTTCTTTGCCCTTTGACGTTGATGGGTCAGGGCGATCTTCTTTAGGGAGCAAGTCATGCATCTTGCCCTGCCGGAGCATCCTTTGCACAAGCTGACGGAATGCTCGGCAGTTTTCTGTTCGATGGCCTGGCTCTTTGTGGAATTCACAATAAGGCTCTGAGTCTCTAGACCTCTGATCTGCTGGTCGATAGGGCTTCTTGTAGCTCGCCCTGTCTTTCATGATCTGGATCACTTCTTGCACGGCGTCGTCGAGATCAGACTCGTGCAAGTCATCGTCTTGCTGTTGTTGGACAGCTGCTGTTTGAGAAGGAGCTAGCGGGAGCAAAGGATCTTGAGCACCATGGCTCGGGAAGGAGTATCGCTGGCGATGAAGCCTTCTCTCCTTCCTTGAGTGAGCTGGGAAACGATTGTAAGGAGACCTCGGAGGCTGCTTGCGAAACGGATCTTTCTCTGATATGAGCTTGGAGACGAAGCCTGGATTGCTCTTCTCGCCTCGGATGTAAGAGTTGGCTAGAGCGATCAGCTCTTGGTATGTCCTTGGAGCACGGACATTAGCTTCAAACTTGAGAGGCCCTTCGCGAAGACCATGGATAAGAGCCACTCGGTACATTTCTTGATCAACGATTTCGATGTCCAGAATTTCCCTCTGGAATCGATCAACAAATTGAGACCAAGTTTCATCACTGCGCTGTCTGATCTCAAAGAGGGCTTCAGGACCGCCCTTTCTCTTGGAGGAGGTAGAGAATCTGAGAAGGAACTCTCTACGCAGATCGAGGAAGGAACTGATGGAGTGAGGACGGAGGCCATAGAACCAATCCCTCACTTGCCCATCAAAGGTTGTCACAAGGAGCTTGCACTTGGTTGCATCTGACAGAGTCTTGAGAGCAACGGCTGATTCAAAGGCTTGAAGATGCTTGACCGGATCAGTCTCTCCTGTATAGATTGGCAGTCGAGGCTCTCTGAAGTTTGCTGGAGTAGGTTCAAGGCGAACGCTCTCAATAAAGGGCGATGGCTCTTCCTGCTCTCCCACAGCATAGGGATCAAAGGGAGCATAGGCTGCAGCTGCAAAAGAAGCAGGGGGGTAGAAAGGAAAAGTTGCTGCAGGAGGAGCTGAGGCAGGAGCTGGGGGGCAAGGATGACTTCCTTGAAAGTTAAGAAATCTGGCAGGACTTCCCCGGGCTGCTTGCCGGAAGAAGTTTTGGCGAGCGGCGAACTCTTCATCTTGAGTTCGCAAAGGAGCAGCAGGACCTTGCGGGAAGGTCGGGGTGTAAGGCGGATAGAACGGAGGACAAGCTTGAGAATAAGCTTGCTTATGCTCTGATGGTGGCGTTGGGTTGATTGGAGCAGCTGGAGCAGCTGGAGCAGCTGCCGGACGAGAGTCTAACCGCTGCGTGATCGCAGCAAGAACTTGGTTGATTGCTTGGAACTGTTGAGCATTCTCACGGCGCGACTGCTCAAAAGCTTCCCAGAGAGGATCTTCACTGGGACTTGGAGCAAAGTTCTCGGCTGATTGATCTGACATGGCTAACTGTCGATGTTCACCGTCTGACCGGATCTGAAGGCCGCGTGTTAACTGTTGATGCGCGAAAACGCCGCGGGGCACCAGCCAGCTAACACGGAGGGGGTGTTCGATCTCACAAGCTAGGAGAGGAGGAAAGGAGGAAAGGAAGGAAGCCTCTGAGTGCTCGAGAGTGGAGCAAACGGCTTGTCAAAGAGGGTTGCGGGGATAGAGGAGAGAAGCTTGATCAACAGAGCGGGTTGATCAAGAGAGGAGTAGGAGGTTGACCAGGAGCTGTCGAGCAGACGGCTAATGTGACGGTTGTGCTTGCAGGTTGGAAGCCGAGAGGAGCTGAGCTGAGCTGAGGGCAAGGCTGCTGAGCAGAGGAGCAAGACTTGCTGAGCAGAGGAGCAAGGCTTGCTGAGCAGAGGAGCAGGGCTTGCTGAGCAGAGGAGCAAGGCTTGCTGAGCAGAGGAGCAAGGCTTGCTGAGCAGAGGGAAGAAGAAGGGGGGCCGCTAGCAGCGGCAACAACACACTTCGCCCGTCGCGGCCTAAATGCCACTCCTGCGACGGGCTTTCCTTTTATTAAAAGCTAGAGATTACAAGCTTATAAGTACACCTTTACAACAGATCAATAAAAGGGGTACAAGGAGAAGCTGGCGGCTAAGAGAGAAGAAAGTGCCAGAAAGCAGGGGAGAAGCTGCCAGAGACTAAGTAAAATAGTCTGCTAGCAAGCTGGAGGACTGGGAAACTGAGTCTGCAAAGTCTGCTGGCAAGCTGCTGAAGAGCTGCTGGAGAGCTTTGCGGACAGAAAACTGAGTCCGCAGAGCTTGCTGGAGAGGCGATGACGGACTGGAAAACGGAGTCCGCAGGGCTTGCTGGCAGGACTTGCAGGATCTTCCCAGATGATCAACCCATGCAGAATGAGAGGCACCATGGGCTATTTATAGGCCCAGGGAAGTTCTCCTAGAAGCGGGGCCCAGTGACATCAGCATGACGACCTGCGCGGACTCCGCGGACAGAGATTTTGCGTCCGCACCTTGACTGATGAAGCGAGCGGCAGGCCTCTGGAGAGAACTGGGGTCCGCCCCCTATCGGGCGGACTGGGCGGACTCCGGGAGGAGTCCGCCCGGCAGAGCCGGAGTCCGCCCCCTAGCGGGCGGACTGGGCGGACTCCGGGAGGAGTCCGCCCGGCAGGGCCGGAGTCCGCCCCCTAGCGGGCGGACTGGGCGGACTCCGGGAGGAGTCCGCCCGGCAGGGCCGGAGTCCGCCCCCTAGCGGGCGGACTGGGCGGACTCCGGGAGGAGTCCGCCCGGCAGGGCCGGAGTCCGCCCCCTAGCGGGCGGACTGGGCGGACTCCGGGAGGAGTCCGCCCGGCAGGGCGCCGGGGCCGCCCCCTAGCGGGCGGCCTGGGCGGACTCCAGGGGGAGTCCGCCCGGCAGAGAGCCGGGGCCGCCCCCTAGCGGGCGGCCTGGGCGGACTCCAGGGGGAGTCCGCCCGGCAGAGAGCCGGGGCCGCCCCCTAGCGGGCGGCCGGGGCGGACTCCAGGGGGAGTCCGCCCGGCAGAGAGCCGGGGCCGCCCCCTAGCGGGCGGCCTGGGCGGACTCCAGGGGGAGTCCGCCCGGCAGGCGGGCAGAGGCCGCCCCCTAGCGGGCGGCCTGGGCGGACTCCAGGGGGAGTCCGCCCGGTTGGCGGGCAGAGGCCGCCCCCTAGCGGGCGGCCTGGGCGGACGGCGGCAGGAGGCCGCCGCCTCTCGGGCAACAGGGAGGTCGCCCCTGATGGGCGTCCTCGGCGGACGGCGGTAGGAGACCACCGCCCCTTGAGAGAAATAGGAGGCCGCTACTGGCGATGCTGTTGGCGGACTCCTGCAAGGAAAAGACTGCATGATTAGCGGACCTAACCGCATGCCTGCGACGAGGGTGAGCCATGGGAATAGCCCGCCGTCCCGCAGGGCATGCGGTTGCTAGGAGACCTAGGCGGATAGGGAAGACTGTCCGCCTACACTGGGACCCATCGCGATCAAAAGGGAGAAACTAAGGGTCACGATGAGCCAGCTGGCCACCTTGGGAAGGATCGCCGATTTCTGGGTTAACACTACAGTACTAATATTAGCGTCCTAAAAAAAATAGGCACCAATCTATATTAGAATTAAAAAGATTGCAATAACTATGACCACATTGAATGTTAAAAAAACGTTGCCAAAGAAGCCTTCTATTGTTGTGATGCTTGAGAGCTTGACAGTTGCTATGAATAATGGTAATCACATAATCAAATTGGGAAATCAATGTTGGGATAATGTGCAGAGAAGTAAGAAAATGCAAAATTATAAATCAGGAAACCAAACAACTCCAAAATAATGGTGGCGGCGTCATTAGAATTATTTTCACCACCATCATCAGGGGTGCCCATAAAAATCGGGCCCGAGGGGCTGGCCTGGGCCCGGCCTGGTAAAAGCCCGGCTAGGCCCGGGACCGGGCCTAGGCCGGGCCATGGGGCCTAACAAGGCTCCATAAATAGGCATTTGCCCGGCACGGTGCCCTGCTTGGTCCGGGGCGGGAAAAGCCTGGTTTCCTAGGCCCGAGCTAATCCCGGGGCCGGGCCGGGCAAAGCCCGGTTTCGGGAAAGCCCGGGCTACGCCAGGGCTTCGCGAAGGTCGATCTCGCCACCGGCGAGATGCAAAAGTTCGTGTACAGTGATGGAAAGTACGGCGGCGAGCCTTACTTCGTTCCAGCGGCGAAGGAAGGAGGTGAGGAGGACGAAGGATATGTGTTGGCGTTCGTGCACGATGAGATAGCTGTCAGCTCAGAACTCATCATCGTGAACGCTTCCGGCATGGAGGTGGAGGCGGCTGTGCAGCTGCCGAAGAGGGTGCCGTGCGGATTTCATGGAACATTCGTCGGCGCAGGGAGCCTGGAGTTTCAGGCGTAAATCGGGACGAGGAAGAGGAAGCTGTGTAAGGGATTGTGACTGTGATCTCCGGAGTTGTCCACTTCGTTCTCATTGTTTTGTGATTATCTAATGATAATCATTATTTGTCGATTGTCGGTCTGCGTGTTAGAGAGGGAGAGAGAAAGAGACGAGTTTTTAGCTTTCCATGGCTGTCGCCGTAGGATTTTCAAGTTCAGCCGGCCTCTTCATCTTCTTTATAAAAAAATAATTTTTAAAAAAAAAACAGGCCCGGCCCGGCCCTGGGGGCCTTATCAGGCCCCCTCCCGGAGCCAAATGCCCGGCCCGACTCTAATCAGGGCCCGTGCCCGATTCGGGAAAGCCCGGGCCGCAGGGAGTGGGCTTTCGTGAAAATTACCGTGCCGCTGGACCCGTCGTCGTTTCCGCCCCGGTTTCCGCGGTCCGGTTGATTTCTGCGGAAATCTCATAATTTTGTGAGGCGGGGCAGAGCCCCATCATGACAATAATGTCCGCGCGACCGGCTCATCTCCGCCCGGTCAAACGAAGCCATAATGGTATATATGTTTGGCAACCCATGTGATACACATATTTTATCTGTCATGCATGAAATCCTCATAAATCACATGCCGGACTATCTTATATAAATCATACATAACTCGTTGATGGAGCAAACACACCCATAAAAAGTATACTAGTATACATATAACGCGGTTTGATAGTGGAGTTACGCAGGGGCGGACCCATCTTGGAACGAGCGTGGTGTTGGGAAAAATAGCACGATCCCGACCAGAGCACCTGTAGTGGATTTACAAGCAAGACAAATACAAGCACAACAATAATAAAGTGACACAACAATTTTTAACGTGAAAACCCAATATGGTGAAAACCACGGGACTATCAACGTCCACTCTTGAAAGCCTCCACTATAAGGCGTGAAAAAATCACGCACAACAAATTACAGGGCTTTCACCACCGCCACATACACAAGGCACAATTTCCACCATCGATCTACAACGGATCACCACCACCTACACAAGGTACCAGTTGCACAAAGGAATACAAAAATCTCACCTTGCCAACGGATTGAAAAATCCGTTCCGAATGACGCAAAGGAGAAAGGCTACACAAAGCCCCTTCTTCTTTAGAATCCGACGATCCGATCTTCGATACTCTTCTCCAAGATCTTCTCTTGATCTTCCTCCACTCAAATCTCTCTTGGAATGAATGTATTTGGCCTTGGAATTGGCTTCCATTTATAGGCCCCAAAGAAATGCTACCTAACTCCAAAACTGGTGGTAGGTGTTACCTAACACCTAATTTGGTGGCAGGTGCTACCTAATTTGGTGGTAGGTGCCACCTAACTCCGAATTGTGCTCAATTCAGCTCGTTTATGGAGCGCTGCTTGACGAATCCTGAGCCCAGGCAGCTCCAACATCGCTCCGGCCTCCAAACATAAACTTGTAACATCACGAGCAGCTACAAGCATGCCCGGTGGTTTTTACCGACTCGTATGGGAACCACACCCTAACAAACTCCCCCTTCACATCGAGTCGGGAGAAACCGTCATCCCGGCGATTCTCACACATGTCTCAAACTTCCCTCGGGTCACTACCTTGGTCAGCATGTCCGCCCCATTATCATCAGTGTGAACCTTTAGTAGCTCGAGCTCCTTCTTCTCCACAACATCACGTATCCAATGATACCGTGTGTCGATGTGTTTCGACCTCGAATGGAACATGGAGTTCTTTCCCAAGTGGATGGCACTCTGGCTGTCACACCGCAACATATAACGATCCTGAGTGAAACCAAGTTCTCTGACAAACCTCTTCATCCAGAGCAACTCCTTTCCTGCCTCAGTTACAGTAATGAACTCAGCCTCTGTCGTTGACAGTGCCACGCACTTCTGCAGTCTCGATGCCCACGAAACTGCTCCCCCTGCAAATAACATCAGGTACCCGGACGTAGATTTTCTATAGTCCAGATCTCCGGCCATATCAGCATCAGTATAGCCCAGAAGCTCGGGCTTACTGCCTCCAAATCTCAAACTCAGATTTGTTGTCCCCTGCAGGTACCTCAGAATCCACTTCACCGCGCTCCAGTGTTCTTTCCCAGGGTTGGAGAGAAACCTGCTCACAATACCAATAGCATGAGCAATGTCTGGGCGCGTGCACACCATAGAATACATAAGGCTTCCCACTGCAGACGCATAAGGCACCTTCTGCATAGCCTCTTTCTCCTCCGGTGTGCTGGGGCATTGATCAGCGGTCAACTTGAAGTGAGCTGCAAGTGGCGTGCTCACCTTCTTCGCCTGATCCATAGAAAAACGTTGCAACACTTTGCGGATATACCACTCCGGGGATAACCAAATGAATCTGGTGCCCCTGTCCCTGCGAATATGCATCCCCAGAATAGTCTTTGCGGGACCCAGATCCTTCATCTCAAACTTCGAACTCAACTGCCGCTTCAATTCAGTGATACGCGCAGTGTTCTTCCCGATGATCAGCATGTCGTCGACATAAAGTAGCAGAATGACGAAGTCTTCAGGAGCACACTGCTTCACAAATACGCAGTGGTCCAGGGTGGTTTTCGTGAAGTCGATCTCCCCCATAAAAGTCTCGAACTTCCGATATCATTATCGCGGGGCCTGTTTCAACCCGTACAGACTTTTCTGCAAGCGGCATACATATCCTTCTTTACCCCTGATACAGTAGCCATCAGGCTGCTCTATGTACAGCTCCTCTTCAAGATCGTCATGTAGAAAAGCGGTCTTCACGTCCATCTGCTCCACCTCCAAGTCTAGCCTCGCAGCGAGGCCTAGCACAACTCGAATGGAGGACATTTTCACTACGGGCGAAAATATCTCATCAAAATCAATGCCCTGTCTCTGTGCAAATCCCTTTACTACCAACCTGGCTTTGTAACGAGGAGGTGTAGGAGAAGCACCCTCCTTCAACCTGAAGAACCACCTGTTCTTCAAGGCCTTCTTGCCCTTTGGCAACCGCACCAAGTCGTAGGTATGATTTGTCTGCAGCGATTGCATCTCCTCTTGCATCGCTGCCATCCAGTGGTGCCTATCCGCGCTCTCTACTGCTTCAGAATAGCTCTCTGGCTCCCCTGCATCAGTTAGTAGAACAAACTCTGACGCAGAATATCTGGCGGGCGGATGCCTAGCTCGATCTGATCTCCTCAACACAGGCTCAGGAGCTGGTGCAAGCTCCTCTTCTGCAACCTCCTCAACAGCTCCTGGCTCCTCAACATCATCTTCAGCACCCTGTGCTGGAACTGGCTCCACAGTCTCCTCAACATGGTCATCACTACCAATAGGCAACTCAACAGAACATGACTCACTCCCAGACTCACCTTTTTTCTCCAGATCACCTCCAGTTTGCTCCTCGCAGAACACTGCATCTCGACTCCGCACTAACTTCTTCGCCACCGGATTAAAGAATCTGTATCCGAGCTCACCATTATGACCATAACCCAAGAAAATGCACTTCCGGGTCTTCGATTCCAACTTCGATCGTTCGTCCTTGGGAATGTGGACGAAGGCCCTGCAGCCAAAGACCCGTAAATGACTATAGGACGGGTCCTTCCCATACCAGACTCGATCTGGAACATCCTCATCCAAAGGATAGCTCGGCGAGAGGTTGATGACATGCGCCGTAGTCAAAAGAGCCTCACCCCAAAACATCTCTGACAGCTTGGACTCAGAAATCATGCATCGCACCCTCTCCATCAATGTCTGATTCATCCTTTCAGCAACATCATTCAGCTGTGGTGTTTTTTTTTTTTTTGGGGGGGGGGGGTCTTCTCATGACGAATCCCGTGGTCCTTGCAATACTCATCAAATGGACCCACGTACTCTCCCCCATTGTCAGAACGGATACACAGCAGCTTCTTTCCAGATTGGCGTTCCATCTCAGCATGGAACCTTCTGAAGGTTTCAAGTACCTGGTCTTTGGTCTTCAACGGATAGACCCAAACCTTCCTCGACCAGTCATCAATAAATGTCACAAAATACTGAGCTCCCCCTCGCGTTGGGACCTTCATAGGCCCGCAGACGTCTGTGTGTACGAGCTCCAATGGCTCAGATCTCCTGGTGGACTGATGACGACGGAATGAAACCCGATTTTGCTTCCCCGCCATACAGTGATCACACCTCTCCAAGTGATCGGCCGATAGGTCACTGAGTAGCTTCTTCTTCTATAGGCAGTCCAAGCCCTTCTGGCTAATATGAGACAGTCTCCTGTGCCACAGGGAAATGGATCCCTCATCTCTCACGGAGTTCGCCTGTGGATCTTCAGGCCTCCCCTCCATGTAATAAAGGCCGGACTCCCTATAGCCCTTGGCCATAACCAGCGATCCTCGAACTAGCTTCCAGAAATCACCACCAAAGACACTTACATGTCCTTCATCTCCAAGCTTCCCCACAGAAAGTAGGTTGAAACGAATATCGGGCACGTGTCACACGTCCCGCAAAATCAGCAACACTCCAGTGCTCGTCTTCAGATGCACGTCTCCACGTCCCAGCACCTTGGACGTATTCCCGTTGCCCATTCGTAACACCCCGCATTCATGGGTGGTGTACGTGGCAAATAGCTCCCGATTGTGGGAGACGTGCGCATAAGCACCTGAATCTACAATCCATCTCCTGTCGTCACAGGAGAGCGCTGTCGTGATTTCATCACCGACAATGACAACATCGTCCTCATCACTGGAGACAACCGCAGCAGTGTGGCTCTCCTCCTTGGCCTCAGTCTCCACACCCTTCTTCTGCTCATTTTTTCAGGCATAGCAGAACTTCTTGATGTGTCCCTTCTTGTGGCAGAAATGACACTCCACGTTCTGATATCGTGAACGTGACTTCCCTCTGCTCTGGCTTCTTTCCTCCTTCCGTCCTTGACTCTTGTTCCTGCCTCTCACCCTGGATTCCGTAAACAGAACATCAGCTCGTGATGAAGAGCCTGACGTCCCTTGAGACTTCTGTCTCACCTCTTCGTTCAAGATCCCACTCTTGGCGATCTCCATGGTGATAATCCCCTGGGGTGAAGAATTGATCAGTGCAATCCTGACCATCTCCCAAGAGTCCGGAAGGGACTTCAACAGCCACAGCGTATTGACCTCATCCTCAAATGTCACCTTCATCGCCGTCAACTGATCAATGATTCCTTGGAACTCATTGACATGATCCATGATCGGTGAGCCTTCCCGGTAGCGGAACTCTCCAAGCTTCGTCAGCAAAGCCAGCTTGTTGATGCCAGTGCTCTTGGCATACAACGTTTCCAGAGTTCTCCACAACTCCTTCGCATCCGTGATGCTAGCCACGTGGTTGTAGACGTTCAGCTCCACGAACCGTCTAATGAAACCACAGAGCTTTTGGTGCTCCACCTGCCATTTAGCCGGATCCATATCCTTCGGCATCTCTTCGAAGATAGGGGCATGCCAGCACTTGACGTAGATGAGATCCTCCATAAGCAAGTACCACTGATGATAATTTGCTCCATTCAACTTGACCATCTGTTCTGAAGTCGATTCCATCTTGCTAAACCAACTGGCCGGACTGACTACAGTTCTCTGAGCGCGACTCTCTCACGATAAGTCACTGAAGAGGATAGCCAGAGGACCAATGGTCGTAAACTACCGCACTCAATGCCAAACCTGAGAATACAATCGCCTCGTCTCGAAATCACAAAAGGTCAGCCCAGTATCGGCCCTGTTCTGACTACTGACCAGCAACCTGGCTCTGATACCACTTGTTGGGAAAAATAGCACGATCCTGACCAGAGCACCTGTAGTGGATTTACAAGCAAGACAAATACAAGCACAACAATAATAAAGTGACACAACAATTTTTAACGTGAAAACCCAATATGGTGAAAACCACGGGACTATCAGCGTCCACCCTTGAAAGCCTCCACTATAAGGCGTGAAAAAATCACGCACAACAAATTACAGGGCTTTAACCACCGCCACATACACAAGGCACAATTTCCACCACCGATCCACAACGGATCACCACCACCTACACAAGGTACCAGTTCCACAAAGGAATACAAAAATCTCACCTTGCCAACGGATTGAAAAATCCGTTCCGAATGCCGCAAAGGAGAAAGGCTACACAAAGCTCCTTCTTCTTTAGAATCCGACGATCCGATCTTCGATACTCTTCTCCAAGATCTTCTCTTGATCTTCCTCCACTCAAATCTCTCTTGGAATGAATGTCTTTGGCCTTGGAATTGGCTTCCATTTATAGGCCTCAAAGAAATGCTACCTAACTCCAAAACTGGTGGTAGGTGTTACCTAACACCTAATTTGGTGGTAGGTGTTACCTAATTTGGTGGTAGGTGCCACCTAACTCCGAATTGTGCTCATTTCAGCTCGTTTATGGAGCGCTGCTTGACGAACCCTGAGCTCAGGCAGCTCCAACATCGCTCCAGCCTCCAAACATAAACTTGTAACATCACGAGCAGCTACAAGCATGTCCGGTGGTTTTTACCGACTCGTATGGGAACCACACCCTAACACGTGGGTGGCCGCCCACACTCATTTAAAAAAAAATTAATAGTATTTTAACAGTATTAGCCACGATTTAAATGATGACTAATACCTTATTTTTTTAAAAAAAAATTATTTATATTACTCACAGCTTAAACTATAAACCGTGGCTAATATCCTGTTTTTTAAAAAATTAATTGTATTACCCTCGGTAAACCATGGCTAATACATTATTCTTAAAAAAATTATAGTATTAGCCACCGTTTAAACCGTGGCTAATACCTTATTGTTCAAAAAAATAGTATTCGACGTGCTTTAATCGTATGAATCAAACAATTTTTAAGTTCTCCACCGCTAAAAAAAGTTCTGCGTCCTCCACTAGAGTTACAGATGCAATTTAGGCTCTGTTAGTTGTTAGGTACAATGATGGACCTAATATTTTACATGATCCGTACACTAATAAAAATTAATTAAAAAACAAAGAAATTAAATATGCAAAAAAAATATAATAAGTATTTCTAACATCCATTACAATTTATAACAATATAAAGTGATGTATTCGCACTTGCATAATAATTTATCAATATTATAAATAATGATTTCAAAAGAATTAATCCATGAGCATGCAACTTTTCAATAATGCTAGAACATACTATTGTAATAGTATTCTCACTTGACCCAACTTTCAAAAAAAAACCCTTTTCATGTGATTCCTTAATTTTGACATAATAAAAATTAAATTCAAACATACTAAATGAAATAATACTGGAACATACTAAATGAAATACACTAATAATGAGCAGACTAAGGTTTCGTTTGGCACGGTAGTGGCGGTCGTAAACGTATGTTTTAACCGTCATTCGTTAAGAATCGCCTAACAAATATCATCCGTTTGGACATAAAAATAGATGAAGTTTCTTAGGTGGACGGTAATGAATAACAATTTAACCCTCATATTCACTACTGCTGCCACCTTGCGAAACAGAACCTAAATGAAATACCCTACTACAACTTTAATTTAAATGGTAAATGAAATACCCTACTCACACAGTCACACTTTCAGAGTCTCGGACAATTTTGACATTTCTGATTTCAGCAGTGGAACCTGCAATAATCCAACCAAAATACAGCAGCCCACTAAAATATTGTAAAATTCTAGATGAATCCCTTTAGATACTAGAGGATAACAACTCATTAAAGCAGAATATAGCAGTCCTATAAAAAAAAACCGTGAAACCCCATATGAAGGAGCTTAGATTAGGAAATTTATCATCAAAATTTACATAAGGGGTATAAGATATGAGTGCAACACAAGTTGTTAATTAACGCCACCCATTCTTGCTTGGTCGGTGGCTGCATATGGAAGAAGAATGCCAAGGCCGCCGCCCGTCGCAGAAGAAGATGATTCGTGCTTGGTGCTCCACTGCTGCAGCTGAAAGAACCCGCCAACTCAATAGTTCATCTCAAAACCCAGGTATTGAGATGAGGGGTGGCAGGGTACATGAACACGGAGGGGAAAAAGTTGCAGGCGGTCTGAGATTAACCCCAACCACATGCCCACAGGGATATTCCGGCAGAGGGACTCACCGGGGTCAACACCCAGACCTGAAACGCGGTGGGGAAACCAAACACGGTCCCACATACACGTGACATGCTGAATAATTTTAATCTCAACACCAGCAGTTCCGCGCGCCTCCCGTCAGCCGTCGCAGAAGAAGAAAGCAAAAATGTCAGAGTTGGCTCTTGCGCTCGCGTCGCACCAGGAGAAAATACCTGAACCCCCTCTATTTCTACAGTCCCACGGAGACGATCCCGCCGAATGCGCAGAAAAATCCCGCATTCCTGCCGATACCGGATGCCCTCCCCTTTAACTTCACGAAAACACACCCGAGCACGTGCCTGGGTCTGTCCAGACATGGATCCGCCCTAATTTGGTACGGTGGTGACGGTCATGATCATTTGGGTTAAATTGTCATTCGTTAACGCCCACTTATGAAACTTCATCCATTTTTGCATTCAAATAGATGATATTTTAACGAATGATGTTTTACTCCATGTGTTTATGACCGATGTTTTACTCCATGTGTTTATTGATAGGGTAGGCGCTCAAAGTATTCTACTATGCCCATCTAAGTATGGAATGGGGTATATATAGTACTTCCAGCTTAGGGCCAAACCCTAGAGAGACACGAAACCCGTAAACCTATTCGAGTCGGCGTCGACACGTGCGGACATATATTAAATTAATCTAACAATCTCCTCCTATGTCCGCCGTGAACCCAGACTTCGAATAGAGGGTGGTTTGTGCAACGTTCAACCAACTGTGAATCATACACAACCGTGTTCAGCACCTGTTTCAAACAAATTAGACTTAAGCACAGAATAGTATGCACGCATAAGTAAAACAAAGACTCGGCTGCAACACAGAATAGTCTCAGGTACAACAAGACACAGACCCAAAACGCCTGGTGTCTCAAACAAACAGAGAGCTAATAGTCCAATCAAAACAGTGCATAAAATAAGAGCTAAACAATGCTCTGAACAGAAGTAGCAAAAAACAAACTACAAATACTCTAAAACTCATCATCCAGAAGATCATCCTGATCTGGATCCCAATCAACCAGTGCTCCTCCTATCCCAGCAACCCCTGCAATTTCAACAGAGAATTTCATTTCAGAATGAATTCTATCCTTTGCAAATTTGCAAATATCTAGTTCTTACAAAGGGAGAACTTAGTATTTAAATATTTTAATTTGGCTGGGAGGACACGTTCACAGAGTATTATAGTTTTACCTCAGAACCTGATATCTGTTTCAACTGAAACGATTTCAGACTTCTGGACACCGCAGCTATATCTGTGATCCTATATGGAATGTCACGGTTACTGCCCTTCTAAAGTTAATTGGAACTCATCAAGTTTGGAATGGAACCAATCTCCAGAAGAAGAGACAAGACCAAGTCAGATCGTGTTATCAAGTTTGGAATAACACTCTCCTCCAAGGTAATAGCCGAATCCAGGTGAAGTTGTTAGCATCAAGTTTGGAATGAAACAACTTACCAGATCCGAGCTCAGCAACCAAGAGCATCAACGGACCACAACATGCTTGCTTGACAAAGGAAATCGGAATAATCAAAACTTCCGGACAAAGGCTGAACTGAATCACCTATCGCTGAACTAAGGCCGAACTAAATCGCCTTTAGTCCCATTTCCCCCACAGTTTTGATTAGACGGTCTTTTGGCATTCCTTTCGTCAATGGATCAGCCAGGTTATCCTTTGAACGTACATCGATCAAAGTGATGATTCCTTGTTCTTTTAGATAATTCAACAAGGCATGTCTCAGTCGTACATGTCTCCTCTTAGTATTATAGAGGGTATTCTTAACGACTTGAACTGCTGCTTGATTATCGCAATACAAGCTCAATGAGTTGACTTGTAACTTAGACAAGGGAATGTCTAGAATCAAGTTCCTGATCCAATCTGCCTCTTCACCGGCCAAGGCTAAGGCAAACAACTCAGCTTCCATAGACGACAATGCTATACAGGTCTGTCTTTTGGATTTCCAAGTAATAGCAGCTCCACCCAAAGTGAATATGTATCCACTGGTGGACTTGCTGTTCCCGACTTCTGAACACCAAGACGCATCAGAATGTCCCTCCACAGAAGGTGGGTAACCAGTGTAGCACAGAGCATGATCTTTAGTACCTTTCAGGTACCTCAGCAGCCTATCTAAGGCTTCCCAATGCTCTTTGCCTGGATTACTGGTGAAACGACTCAGCATGCTAACCGAAAAAGCAATGTCTGGTCTAGTACAACTTGTGGCATACATGAGACTACCAATTATTTTGGAATATTTGACTTGATCAATGCTGGTCTCTACGTTAGGACTCAACTTCGCATTATGATCAAATGGCGTCTCTATCGGCCTACAGTTATCATATCCCCAAGTAGAAAGAAGTTGCTCAATATAATGAGCCTGACTAAGAGTAACCCGACCCTTGTCAACTCTAACCTTCATACCTAATAGGGTATCCACAGGACCAAGGTCCTTCATGTCAAAAACTTCTGCTAGAGTGGATTTAATATCCCTAACTGCAGCAAGATTAGACCCCAAAATCAACATGTCATCTACATATAAGCATATGATGACTGTCAGATTCGACAATGAGCGATGGTAAAGGCATTTATCTGAGAGACTGGACTGAAATCCGAGGCTCTTTACCACCTGGTCAAACTTCATGTGCCACATCTTAGGCGCTTGTTTAAGCCCATAGATTGATTTATCTAATTTGCACACTTTATCTTTTAGATCTTTCTACACATAACCTTCAGGTTGTGCCATGTAGATCTCTTCATCAAGCTCTCCATTTAAGAAGGCTGTTTTCACATCCATCTGATGAACTATAAAGTTCTCGATAGACGCTAAGGCCAGAAGAATCCTGATAGTTGACAGGTGACACACAGGTGAATAAACATCAAAGTAGTCTATTCCCCCCTGTTGTTTATAACCTTTAGCTACGAGACGCGCTTTATACCTGGCTATAGACCCATCACTATGTAGTTTCTTCTTCAACACCCACTTGCATCCTAGGACTTTAGCGCCTTTCGGCAAGTCAACTAGATGCCAAGTATTGTTATGCAACAGCGAGTCCATCTCATCATCGATGGCTTCTGCCCACATCAACGAATCTCTAGATCTCATTGCCTCCTGGTAGGAGAATGGATCATCCTCTAAGTGATAGGTGACGAAATTCTCACCAAAGTTCTTAGGGATTCTCTCTCTTGTAGATGCTCTAAGTGGAGCAGGTTCCACCTCTATAGGTTGGGGAGCAGTGCCAGAAGGGCCAGCTACAGTTTCTACGATAGATTCTGAAATCATATCATTAGACCCAGAAACAGACAAACCATGATCCTTGACAAATTTATCTTCAAAGAATATGGCATCTCTAGACTCTATCACGATATTCGTGGATAGATCGAAAAATCTGTCGGCTGCACTATCTTCTGCACTGCCTAAATAGACGCATGTGGTCGTCCTAGGTCCCACCTTAGGCCTCTTGAGGTCTTGTAATCGTACATATGCGATACAACCCCAAGTCTTTAGAGTATCGTATCTACAAGGATGACCGTGCCATAGCTCATACGGAGTAGCAGTGAGCTGAGAATGAGGCACTCTATTCAGAATGTGATTTGCAGCACGAACTGCTTCTCCCCAAAAGGAATTAGGCATGCCAGCAGTTAGGAGCATAGAGTTCAACATTTCTGTCAAAGTTCTATTCTTGCGCTCGGCAACACCATTTGACTGGGGTGAGTAAGGAGCTGTGGTTTCAAGAATTATTCCCTCAGAGGCACAAAATTCCTTGAACCCAGAAACAGTATATTCTCCTCCTCGATCACTTCTAAATCTCTTAATTTTCAGGTTCAACTGATTTTCTACACGAGACTTAAAGGTCTTAAACGTCTCAAAGGCTTTGTCTTTCGATTTTAACAGATACACATGACAATATCTTGAAAAATCGTCTATGAATGTAATCAGATACTTCCTTCCCCCTCTAGTGACGTGGCTACGAAAATCACAGAGGTCTGAATGTATCAGCTCAAGAAGTTTCGTGCTCCTAGAAACCGATTTAAATGGCTTTCTAGTGATCTTGGTTTGAGCACACACCTCGCACTTGTCAAATCGAATCGACAGATCTAAGGGAATATCATGACTCTTCGCTAGATCTAGCATTTTCCTATAGTTCACGTGTCCAAGTCTGTTATGTAACAACCTAGGATCAATAAGGTTTGAACTTATTTGGTTAATGCTATCGTTATTTAAGCTAAGTCTATACATTCCGTTGATCAGGTACGCACACCCAAAATAATGTGAATTTACTGTTAAGGTCATTCTACCGTTTTGAGTTGTGAAGGACATCCCAGCCTTATCTAATAGACTCATAGAAATCAAGTTTTTCGTTAAAGAAGGAACTACTTTAACATTATGCAGAAAAAGAGTTTTACCTGATGAGAGGACCAGCTCGGCTGTCCCAGCATGGGTCACCTCGGTCTCTCCTCCATTGCAGTTCTCCACCTTCTCCTGGACCGCCTTGACCTCAGCAAGTAAACCTCTGTCATTCGTCACATGACAGGTAGCACCGCTATCAAGCCACCACTCAGAGGACGAACTGCGGTGACTGCTCCCGATCATAGCCACAAAGGACTTGGGATCTGAAGCATCAGCCAGCATGTTCGCCACATTTTGCGGGGCATCCTCCTTTTTCTTCTTAGGAGCCTTGCACTCAGCCGCCCAGTGTCCCCACTTGCCGCAGTTGTGGCACTTGCCCCTCTTCCTTTTGAAAGAGGGCTTTTTAGGCGCCAACTGTGTAGAGGGTTCACCTTTGGGGGCTGGTGGCTTCCTTCGAGGCTTGCTGGGTCGAGAAACGAAGTTAACAGCCTGCGAGGACTGGCTAACTTGTTCCAGGCTCTTACCAGCTATGTTTTGATCCTCGATATGAATGAACCTTTTGAGTTCATCCAATGCGATCTTTTCCTTCAGTCTGTGCATTTCAGTCTTGAAGGTCAACCACTCAGGAGGTAGCTTGCTAAGTATCAGACAAACAAAGAGATTATCCGAGATATCGGACTTATCGTCCGCCAGCTTGAGACGCAGACTCTCCAGTTCAATTATTTGAGAGGTGATTGACGAGTTTAAGTTAAACTTAGAAGTGAAGAGTCTCTCGCCAAGGAGAGTCCTCGACAACCCCTCTTCCTTCTGGAAGTGCGCATTCAAGCGGTCCCAAATCTCCTTTGCAGTCTTATGACTGCTGTAGGTCAGGGCGAGTCTAGGGTTCAGTGAATTTAGGAGGTAGTCCCTGCAGAAGTCTTCGTCTTTTCTCCACTGAAGTTCGTTCACGTCCTCTTCGGTAGTGGCAAAATCACTCAGGACCGTGTAGAAGATCTCACGTTCCTTCATACCAAGTTGGACGTGCAGCTTCCAAGCGTGGAAGTCGGAAAGATCGAACGACTGAAGCTTGACGATGTCGTAGGAGGTAATCTTCGACATCTCGCTAAAGCTATAATAGTAAAAAACCAGAAAGAAGTCACCTGAGCCGCGCGGAGATAAGGCGCCGGTCTTCGGATCCAATCCAGAAAAGATGCAGTGTTTACTCCACCTCCTTTTCGGTTGAGCAAGATGGAGGCTGCCAAACTCTCCTCCCAAATACAAAAAAATAATCAGTGAAGCAAGCTTGGTCTGCTTTCAGAAATCCGACGACTCACAAAACCTTGGCAGACAAGCAGTCTCTGATCCAAATCCAGATCTGACAATAAAGCACAATAGAGAAAGCTTTCCTCTTGAGATCTTTCAACGACAGAGTCTTCTCAGATGTAGATCTAATAAAATACACAGATCCAGAGACCAAGATCCAGTGCGAAACGCTGCTACGGTTGCCGAAAAAACTGCAATGTTTCTACACACAGGGAAGAGCTCATCTCCTCTGATCGGCTTCAATAGCAACAAAATCGCAAGTGGAAGAAGGCAGTGGAAGAGGTTCCTCTTCCCGATCAGCGAAACAACTACAGGATACTCGATCTGATCCTTCCCGGCGACGTGAGCGGAAGCCCCAGAAATTAGGAACACCGGCGAGATCGCGATACCTCTTGGAGAGAGATGAACATGCGACGGTCTCCTTCCTCGAAAGATGAACAGAGATGAACAGTCGTTTCCGTTGCCAGCAGATCTGAGCGAAGAAAAATCCGCGATCTTCCTCGTGATCCCGGACGGAAGAAACCCTTCTCCAAATCTGTTCTTCCCGATCGAAGAACTAAGACGGGATCGGAGAGTCGAGGAGCAGCGGAGCGGTGGATTCGCGAAAAAATAGCCCGAGATTGAAGAGCGGAATCGCGAAGAACAAGCAGACGGGAGAGCGGCCGAGAGGATTCGCGAAATCGCACGGGAGCGCAGCGGAAAACCCTAGGAACGATACTTTGAGAATGATAGGGTAGGCGCTCAAAGTATTCTACTATGCCCATCTAAGTATGGAATGGGGTATATATAGTACTTCCAGCTTAGGGCCAAACCCTAGAGAGACACGAAACCCGTAAACCTATTCGAGTCGGCGTCGACACGTGCGGACATATATTAAATTAATCTAACATTTATGACCGCCGTGCCAAAGGGAGCCTTAAAGCAACTGAATGCTAACAGTTGATATGCTATTTGTATAATAATTTCTCATCGCTTGCGCGGTTCCTAACCTCCCATAGGCCATAGCGTATACTAATGTTGTGAAATTGGGACCGGATCCGCGACTACGGTGGTTCGCCGCGGATCTAGCAACGGAAGCTAATCTGAGCAATAATATGATAAACGAAATTTAAATCCAAAACCAAGCACAACCAGACGACAAAATAATTACGTGGTTCGGAGTTGGGACTCCTACTCCACGGGGAGAGCGCGCCAGAAAGATCCACTAAAACTGATGAGATTACACAGATACAACCAGAGACCAAACAGATACGGTCGAACAACAAAGGAAAACCAAAGAACCCAAAACTTGAAGAACCGATATCGCCGGGCGGTATCGATGTCGCCGGGCGACAACCCCTGTTCTTCTTCCCCGATGGATCCGCCGTTCCTGCACCTGTTGTCGCCGCCTGGAGCTGTCTGCCGCCGCTGGACAGAGCCGCCTCCACCTGAATCCTCCTGCTACTGCCGCCTCCTGGAGCTGCCTGCCGCCGCTGGACAAAGCCGCCTCCGCCTGAGTTGAGCCCGATGCGCCGCCTTCGCTGCAGCACGCCTGCCGCCGCCGCCGCCGCGCCTGGTCTGAACTGGAGTTGTCGCCGCTGCCGCCGCCTGAACACCTCTCGATGCCGCCTGGAGATCGCCGCTGCAACACGCCTGTCGCCGCCTCTGATCCTCCTGCACTGCGAGGTCCGCTCGCCGCCGCCGCCGCTGCCGCCGCTGCCGCCGGAAACCGCCTCCACAGAACCTGCTCTCACACTCCTCACTGGTGGCCGAAAATAAGCTGGATTCCTCTCTAATTCTTGCTTGAATGAAACGGCAAGAGCGAGCTCCTATTTATAGGATCAAGATCAAATATCAAATTAGGAAGATGATCTCCTATTTAGGAGATTGCCTCATTTTTCCTCATAAAGATATTTCAAATATAGGACTCCTCCAAAATTAGGAATTATGGAGGCACACGGATTGATGAGTTGTCATAATCCTATAATTAAATATCATCTTATTAATGATCTTCCTAAATAATATTCCTAAATAGGTTTAGCCTGGATTAGGAATTGTGGTCTCCCACGGATCGATGACGTGTCGCGATCTCGACGATCCGGTCACGTGGATCGCAGAGGTGTCATAATCTCAACATACTAATATATAGTATATTTTCACATAAATTATCTGGGAACGGTAGCAGCACAGGGTCCGAAAAATTAGATTGGCGTGCAAACTTACTCTGTGGTGTATAGTTTTTTATTTAATTTTAAAAATCTATAATTTTATCCCTAGGCATGACAAATATATTTAGGATCTGTTTGACACGACAATGGCCGTCCTGAACACGGCCAGTTATCAACTATTTTTGGGAACACTTTAGTTCCGTTTGGCACGTTGATAACGGTCATGAACATGAGAGTTAAATTGTCATTCGTTGACGCTCATGTAAAAAACTTTATTCATTTTTATGTTCAAACGAAAAATGTTTGTTAAGCGATCTTTAATGAATGATGGTTTAACACGAGCATTTACGACCGTCATCATGGTGCTAATCGGAGCGTCAATCTAGTCTAAAGAGCTTCATCAACGTTTATGTTCACTTTTTAACACATATTTTATGATGGCAATATTTTGACCAAATTCTCGGGAATAAAAATTGTGAAATTACCCCTCCGGCAGTCCGGGGTCCGAATGAACCCTTATTTTTTGACGTGCATCAAATATATATAATAATTCATGTCCAATTATATTCTATACCAATTACCAAAGCGAATTAATATTAATGAAAATATTACTTTCACCACTGTTTTCCAGATCTGACTGGAAGCGTATCAGCCATTGCAGGGTTGCTTGCCGGCGCGCATGCGCTGTGGCGGGCCCCGTCTTTAACTCGTCTCGGAAATTTAAAAATCTCGTTACACGTGTCGAATCAAAGGCGCGTGCGACAGCACCGTCCACTAACAGTTGCCCTAAATTGCTTACGTGGAAGCCTCAAAGCTAGCTGTGCCATGGCCCACCAGCCGATAAACACGATTTTTTTAAAAATATGATAATGATTTATTTGGAATATATAAGCTCAAATTTTTTTAAAGCTAAAAAAACTTGAGTTGATTTACTCACAATACATGCTGGAATTAGGCAAATGATATATGCATTTTGTAGTCAAGAACGAGATCTACAACTTTCATATTGAAAAGTTTTCCAAAATCTACACGGTTTAGCCGGAATCTAGCCCGAAAAGTTGCTGGCTCAAATTTTGAAATTTATTATTATTATATTCATTTCGAGCAATCAATCTTTCGGGTGAGATTCCGGCCAAATCATGCAAATTTGTCAAATCATGCAAATTTTGGAAAAATATTCAACATGAAAGTTGTAAATCTCGTTCTTGACTATAAAATGCATATATTATTTGTTTAAATCAAACATATAGTGTAGGAACCGTACATTATTTATATATACCTATTTATTTCTCCCACTACCACTAAGCTGGATGTTATTCTTGTAGAGAATTAACAGAGCAAAATTAAATAAACCAGAAAACTACCTGCTAAAAAGAGAGTATGTTGCTGTCATGCATAAATTTATTAAAATAGCATTATTATTTAGACAAAATATATAAATAAGTCATCAAATTAAACCTAAGTTTAAAATAAATAATGATTTTTTTTCGTTCGTTCGATCATAGCTTGAAACTATCAATTTGATTACATTTCTTTAAAGTATTATTATTTTAAACGCCACGTCCGTCACTTTTCACTTCTAAGCGTATAAAAACGCCCACTAGATGCATTAAACATGATTACAAGTAACCTCTTTCTTTAATCCAAATTCCCGCAAGCTAACAATTTTCAAAATATGTATGCACACTTTCACAATTTAAGGCTTCATTTGGTTCGGCGGTGGCGGATTGATCCGACGGGTGGAAACGGAGTGTTTGAATCGGAGGGGGGAGGTGACTTCTCCAAACGGAGCTTTTTGGGGGCGTTTCTCATGGCGTACGGATGGAAACGGAGCAAACGCCACCGGAGGTTCATTTGTTTACCCGCCTTCCGGCGGCGTTTGCCCCAAACAGAGCGGCAAAACGCCGAACCAAATAGAGCCTAAGTTAGGATGCAAGCGGCTTGATCCTCAGGCATGAAAATGACAATTTTATTTGTTATCTTGCCAACATGGCTCCATTTGGCATGACGGTGACAGTCGTGAACGTGATGGTTATGAACAGTCATTTGTAAACGCACGACTTCATTGCACTTTTATGTTCAAAACTAGTTTTCCTTTCTTGGTGGCGGTCATAATCTTGTCATGCCAAACATATACTATATGAATGATGGTGGCGGTTTTATCCAATCTAGCTCGCCAAACTGAGCCTAAGTAAATTAATTGCAATATAGCATGACAATTATATGTTTCTCATATAAGACATGTAAACATGTAAAGATCTTAGGTTTTTCTTAATATCGACTGAGGGTGGTAAATTTCGATTGCATTTTACTAGTACTCTAGAAAATTAATGTGTCTTCATAAGAAAGACAATATGCAAAGTCAATTTTTGCCGGGAGTGGGTTAAGATGGGTATGGATTATGTGTATGCTTTGCTATAGTCGTCTATGAATAGATGTTGTATGTACGTAGATCTTATATTGGCTACAATGACAAGGCTAAAATTTGTATAAGAACATAAGTGGGCGGCATTCAATGAACTCATTTAACTATATGACATTGATTATGAGTTCATGCGGCGTATGAGTCATTTGACTGAGGAATAATTGTGTCAGCAAAAAACAAAGAATTTGATTCCGTAACCACCGAACTAGCTAGTTGTGCATATTTATATGCATGAAATCAATTGGATGATGGCTAGATCATAAATGCACTTAATTGTATTGTTCGTGAACTCATGAAACTTAATATATGTGTACTAAAGGATTATAGTTGTAGAGTAAATTTTCAATGGAAACCGATATTAGCATCGCAGTTTTGACTAGTAGTACTTTTCGCTATCCGCAATATTATTTTTTTAAAATTGGCTATCCGCAAGCATAAAAGCTATCCGCACTCAAAAATTGGAAATGAAAGGAGCAGAGCACCGCCGACAGGAGGAGGAATGGGCGCTTGTAAATCGCGGAATAGAGGAGCACCGCCTCCAAGAGGAAGAGAGATCGCCGGATGTGGAAAAAATGACTGTCGGATAACGGAGGAGAACACGTCGGGATAAAGAATGTCATTCATGAGAAAATAGAGGAGGAGCATTTGCTTAATTAATTTGGAGCCTTCGCGGTGGACAGAAAGAAAGGAGGAAAGGGTCGTCGGCGGAATAAACGGTTTGGAGGGAAAGCAAAAGCAAGAGAGGGATGAGTGCTAATAAGGAATAATTTTTGTGCGATATTTGCTATAGAGAATCTAAAACCCTAAAAAAATTAATAGTTTAAGCGCATATAGAGTACTAATATCAACGCTCTTTTCAATAGAGAACTATTTGCATGAAATTCGTCTATGTAATAGATTGACATTTATTTCACACTCTTTGACTTGTGAGCCATGATTTAAATGAATTGTGATGTTTCTTAATTCGGTGGTGTGAGAGATATATGGGGTTTTAATACTAGGATAAATTCAGAGTCATCAATTAAGTTTAATTACCGTTTTCTTTAATGATACAACTGATTCCATATGTACTTAATGTGTTGGTGGTACAGCATGCATGCATGTGGAGACAAACACATACATACATACATGATGACCGGTCGACATGTCTCACATACTGTCTACCAAATTAAGTTGAATTAATTTTATAATAAAAAGAACATCCTTGCACCAACTAGTAAACATACTTACTATAGTCTATACACTATAGGGGTATAGTAGGTCTACTAAACTTATGCTTTGTTTGGGGGATTTATTTTCACCGGTCCAGCGGTCATGATCGCATGAACTGGGACATATTTAAGTCCGATTCATGCGGTCATGACCACTTGACAGGTGAAAATAAGTGTTGTTTTGATGCTCCACGGACCGGTCCGGTTCTGTTGTTTTATACATATTATATTTATATATATATATATATATATATATAATATATATATATATTATATATATATATATATATATATTATATATATATATATATATATATAAGTTTGCAGAGAGAATATATATCCCCGATTAATAATCTAACCTAATCCATCGAGAGAAACTCAAGAGAGAAATCGGGAGATCGGCTACGGGAGAGGCGGCGGACTGGAAATTCCGATCGAGCAGCGATTGAGCGCGGGCAGAGGGCTTCTCTTCTCCGGCGACTTCTAGGAGGAAGAGGAAGCGGCGGCGTCGGTGGTTCTCCTGGCGGCGGCATCAACCTAGCAGAGGCGGAGGCGAAGAAGGCGCACAGCGGTGGTTTCGGCGGAAGCGGAAGAACGAAGAGAGCGGAGCGACGGTCGGAGATCCGGTGGCAGCGGCATCAGGAGGATCGGGATCTTGGCTCTTCTTCTCCGGCGGCAAGGAGGAAGAGGGCGCGGCGGCATCGACCTACAGCGCGCTTCGGGAGATCGGAGAGGCGGCGACACCGGATCGGCGGGCTTCTTCTCCGGCGACAGCTGTGGCAGGCGATCCAGGGCCTTCTTCTCCGGCGACATCGAGACCAAGAAGGGCAGAGGCGGCTTCTTCTCGGCATTCTTGGGCCGGCGGTTCTTCTCAGGCAGCTCGGCGGCGGCAGATCTTGCAGGCGAGCGGTGGTCGACAGAGGCGGCGGGCGGAAGATTGATCGGAGTTCCGATCTAGTGCACAGCAGCGACATCGGCTCCATCTCCGGTGAAGGAGAGGGGAGATCCACGGCAGCGGCGGGGGTGCGGTTTCCATCTCCGGCGGCTCCGGCGATCCAGCGGCTGCGACAACTCCGGCGGTGAAGAGGGCATAAGGCTGCGGTTCCTTCATCTTGAAGAGGGCAGCGGCTTTCTTGACCGGAGGGCAGCGGCGTGTGGCGGAGGATAATCGGGTTACCCGATTTTGGGCACCAGCGGCGCATCGGGTTCATCTCCAGCGTGTGACAGCGGCTTGGCCGGCTGTATCCAGGGAGGAGAGGGGGCTCACGACGGTGGCTGGGTGCAGATTCCGGAGGCGAAGATCAGATTCAGATCCAGGCTCAGATTGGCCAGTTTTGCGGCCGGCATAGGGGAGTTTTCTTCCTCTCTCTTGGTTTCTTGTTGTTCTTTATTTCCTATTTTAGGTTAGTGTCGATCCGCTGAGGATCGTTGAGTGGCTGTGTTGTAATCGGTTATTTTCGATTAGTGGATCCGGCGCGCTCTCTCCGTGGATGTAGGAGCTTAACTCCGAACCACGTATATCTCTTGTCGTCTGTGTGTTTTTCTGTGTTTTGGAAACTCGAACTGTTGGATTGGTGCGCTCCATTATTTGCTCAAAGATTTTTGCTTCCGTTGCTATTGTCCGCGACGAGTTCCGTACTCGCGGGCAGGTGCCAATTGCACAACAAATAAGTCCTCCCAAACGGAACCTTATGTGACACAAAATAAATAAAACGTTTATATGCGCGCATGCACTAGTATTAATAGCATTTCAAAGGCGCCGCAAAGACACTAATAAATAAGGCATAATTAATTAATTGAGGGTACATTACAATAATATTACATCCATAGGTATGGAGGAGGGCAGCAATGGTGGTGCAGTGGCCCCATATCCGGCTGTATGGACAGCAAGCTACATTGTTGAGTAGCACTGTTGTTGTATCTTTTGGTTGGACTCACATGCATGGCGGCCCCCCGCATCATGCCATTCATGCTCATCTCGTCCCTCAAAACAGCTATGGACAAATGTCTTCTTCAATTCTACGCCGGCCCCCCCGCATTCTATAATACACCTGCCCTACCCACCTACTGTTCTTCTTCCTCTCTCTCTCTCTCTCTCTCTCTCTCCTTCAGATATATTTAAAAGCTAGCTAGAGTGCAAATT
>CM077162.1:11554472-11642343 GCA_039583875.1 Platanthera guangdongensis | reverse complement strand
CACCTCGCGAGTTCACCCTATCGGGCTTGCTCCAGTGCGCTCCGACGAAACGGATCTCCAGCGAGCTTGACACCACATACCGACGATCCTGGTGTGCGCTCCGCGAGATGCTCAAATCCTCCGCGAGAAGGCTCCGAGAATCCATTACTCCGTCGCAACAGACACAAGCAGGTGCGAGCGCTCCGGTGAGCTGGGTGGCGAGATGAACTATGTGGAGAGATCTTCCTTCTCCCGAGGTCACCGACGAGATGACCAGTGGGCTCCAGCGGTGAGTGGTTCCGGCGAGACGGAACCCAGCGAGCTCCTTCACTCTTCCTCCGGCGAGACGCTACTCCTGGCGGGATGTGCTCCTCCCGGCGAGATGTGCCGCAGCGTGCTTCGGCGGCGGGAAGATAACAGGTAAAAGCAATATATATATATATATATATATATATATATATATATATATATATATATATATATATATATATATATATATATATATATATATATGTGTGTGTGTGTGTGTGTGTGTGTGTGTGTGTGTGTGTTTGAACTTGGGGAGTGCTGCTGCACTTCAACGAGAAGGAAGAAGAAGGAATGGGAAAAATTTCTGTCTCCCACTACATAAACAAACTACTACAAATCTTTATATAGACAATCTCTCCCAATGAGAAAATGACACGTGACATGCACATTAAATGCCATCAAATCAAACTCTCTCTCTCCCACTAAAAACAAAATACATAAAACACATATATAATATAAAAGGAATAAAGTTGACCCGTTCAACTTAATAACTCCAGCAAAACGGACCCTGAGCTACAATACGGAGGTCCGACCACACACCCGAAAGATCCAACGAAATTCTCCCTCCCAAGACAAAGCTGAGCTGAGTACCTTGGAAGGCTCTATAAACCAGCCAAAGCAGACCAGAGTAGGGAGAAACAAAAATTGTTCCTCTTCAAAAGTGCTCTTAATGATCTATTTATAGTTTTTCTGACTTGGCCTGCCAATAACACAATCACACCTTTTGGTTTTACTATACACAGCCAAAAGTTGATCTGCCAACATCAAAATTCCGCTATTTAGAAGTGTTATTAGCAGGCCAACAAGGACATTCTGGTAAAAACACTGTTACGCGAGTGATTCATGCGGACGCCACTCGCCTGGGGTGGAGAGTGCCTGATGAGGCTAACACTATAACACCTCCCATGTAATGACCATATAATATGGGTCCGGCCGGGGCCCCACAACATACAGACGTCACAGCTTTAGCATTAAAAATAATATAATTTACCCAACTCAAAACTCAGAAGTAAATAACAGCGGAAACAACAACCAGACTAGAAGTTATCCACACATATAGGAGAATCCAAACGACCTTTTGGCCTTACAACAAAAGAGAGTGCACAATTCAATTGATACATAACACATCAATCTGCAAATACACTCCTAAGCTACCTTGGCATGCAAGCCGGAAGTCTAAAACATCAAACATACAATATCACAAAAGTAGAGCTAATGCAAAGCTGGTAACACTTCATGAGGCTTATGCCTTTTTGGCCGGCGAGCTTGCTCCTGCTAGTGATTCTTGCCATGTAAAAATTTGTTGTAACGTGGGTCAGCAAAGGCTGACCTCTAACTGTGTAACAAACACATCTCCTCCCGGACACCCCTAACGGACCCCGGGGTACCCCTCCAACCTGCAAGTCAGTACTTCATATACCATATACGTAAACAAGTAAAGCACTAAAAGAACAGACTTGAATGTCTCAAACAACATGCACGTTTTCTATTGTTGAGCATATAATGAAAAGGGGCCTACTATGCAGCATGCATGCAAAACTCGGGCTTCACCCAAGACACCCTATCGCGTATGCATCTAGCACATCATCAAACATCTGGCTACTTCCAATTTCCCCATTAGCGTTAAGCCACAAACAAAAGGGTACTACAATTCCCCTAACGGCATACAAGCTGCCACATGGAACTCTTGCCAAGGCCTCACCCGCTCACGGTCTTAGACCCGGGCTTGCCTACAAGCTCTGACTTCTCATGTCAGGATTCTGTCTAACACGCTGACTGATTCTAAGATCCCTTTTTGGACCCCACCCGCTCATGGCCTCATTGCTCAGGCTTGCCCCATGCTTGGTGTTCTCGTCAGTCTCACAGAAGGGGACTAGTCTCGCCGGGACACTCTCCACACATGACTTGCACGTCACGGGATAGCCAGCCGACCACGGAGACAAAGCCGCATCTTAGCACATCATAATCCAATATCAATCTCACCCTAATCCCTCATTTGTACTGCAACGTCCACGCGCACCAAGGAAACCATCTACCGCCAATGCGGAGCTAACCTTGTCCACCAAGGAAACCATCTACCGCCATTGCGGAGCTAACCTTGTCCGGTTCCGGATACACGTACTCACTCGAGAAAAAGGGGAAAACACAAACATCACAAATGACATCTTGCGGCAACGGATTTCTACACAATCCTTAAAGCTCGTATGCAACATCACCGAGTCGGACTAACGGTCGCGACCACGGCTTCACCCACAATGCCTAATCCATTAACTGAGCGGATCTCTAATGCAAAAACATGTCGGGGATGGACTCAATCGACCCGGAGGTTCCTCTTGAACCATGACGACCCAAACCACTCTCATGTGAGAGATTGGATGCCCAAAAGCTTGAAAGAAAAGATGCTGAACACGCATCCTAAAACCAAGAGGAGAAGTGTCGTTACCTTACGACCCCTCTTCCTAGCCATGAAAACTTAGCCGGATGAAAACCTTCACAACGGTCTTGCCTCCACGGATCCGGACTCGGCTCGCGATTTGGAGCACCGAAGCTTCTCCGACAGCCAGATCTCTCTTTCACCTCCTTCCTTGCTCTTCCCTCTCTCTAGAACTTAGAAAGAGAGTACTTGATGAAGAATGAGGGTTCCTAAACCCTATTACTGGACTTCACTCAGCAAGAACTTCCCTGGACCATCAGATCCCAAAAGAAGGAAACAGACGACCACGATCCGAACTTAAAATCAAAACACCTGGGCCGAACACGGCTTGCGACATGCCCGTGTCGAAGGCCGTGTGCCTCAATCGATGCTGAAACCGTCGCACCCAGAACAGGACACGGGCACTGGACACGCCCGTGTCGAACATGACACGCCCATGTCACTCAGTACACGCCCGTGTTGCTGGGCGTGTTCCTCCATCAACATAGGATCTAAAACCACCCGAGAAGTACACGGGTAATCGACACACCCGTGTCAAAATTGACACGCCCGTGTCAGGCCGAACATACCTGGGCTCCAGGTCGTGTTCAATCCCCTTACACAGCCCTACTCACAACCCGAGCAGGACACGGCCTAGGACACGCCCGTGTCTCAGGCCGTGTTCGAAGTCTCGACGATCGTCGACTGCCTTCTTGTCGACTTCGCGGAAAATTTGTCGAACACGCGCACGACACGGCCTTGGACACGCCCGTGTCCCAAGCCGCGTTCACTGTCTCGACATTTCGTCAAGCACAGTACGTCGACCACCCGGGCTCTCGACAAACCCGAGCACGACACAGCCATGGACACGCCCGTGTCCTAGGCCGTGTTCCCTGTCTCGACACTTTGTCGAGCGAAAATCGTCGACTTCCCGGGCTCTCGACGAACCCGAGCACGACACGGCCATGGACACGCCCGTGTCCCAGGCCGTGTGACCCTTACCAAGACCCAAACTTGGATCTCGACGCTGCTCGTCCCTCTTTAGAATTTTGGGGCGTTACAAACACTCGCTACCACCTCGGGGCTGAGGGAGAGTGCGGGCCTGGTTACCCCATTCACCTTTTCCCTGGCTTGGTCTTGGGGCGAATGTGGGCATGTGCGCCCCATTTGCCCCCATGCTACTGATGGCTTAATCCCATGCGAGCTCGGGAATTCCTTCCCCACTCGCCAGTCCAACTCGCCTTAGCCTAAAACTGCACTCGTTGTCTTGATTTTCTTCTGAGGGACCCACTCGATAAACACGGGATTGTACAATTAGCATTATCAAAGATAAATCGAACATAAAAATATTTCTAATATTATGAGTGTTGGATCGTTGCAATGAGAAAAAATCATGAGTGATACAAAGTAATCAACAATAATAAAATATAGAAACCCACTTACCATTAGAACATCCTCTAACCAATGACTATAATAATAATCAAATATCAACAATAAATTCTAATTCTATGTTTATCACCGTATCCATCATGTAAGGTCACCCCTATATATATCTGAGGAGGTCCTTTTGCCCTAGACGAATGTCTCGAGGAGAGAGCCATTGCGAGGGAGGGGTCCCGCCCTTTCACCTATCCAAGGCTCGCTTCCAGAAATCCTCATCTTGTATCGCTAACACATCAATTCCAAACTTACCAAAATATCTGTAGAATAGTATAAATAAAGGTAACACGATAATAATTAGATAATGACGGCGATGCCGCTTAAGTTTTTATACATTATGTATCCATAGTAAAACCAAAAATATATGTATACCATCCCAACTTCTAATTCTAGCTCGCAAGCTAGCCTCACTTAGTGGATCTACTCCAACTCTTGCTCATGTCTGTTGTTAATATTATTTATTGTAAATGTATTCTTTATTGTTTTAAGTTTAGTCCCACACCGCCTGTGGTGTCTTCTCTCCTTCTCCTCTTCTCCTATATGTAGACCCCAAGGGTCCTTGTTATACACATGAATACACAAGCTATTGCTACTTCTAACATGGTATCAGAACGGGTTTAATTTTTCGCGCTCGCCTCCTTGCTCGCGCCTCTGCCAGCCAGTCCGTCGTGCACCTCAGCCCTCCCGTCTGTCCCTACTCTGCCCGCTCAGTCCGCCACCTCAACTCCCAGTCCGCCACCTCCCCTGCAGTCCGCCTCCTGCCCAGTCCGCCCGTCCGCCCGTCTGCCCACCCCAGTCCGCCAGTCCGCCCCTTAGTTTGCCACTCCAGCACCCCAGTCCGCCACCCCACACCAGCCCACCAGTCCCCCCCCTTCGCACCCCAGTCCGCCAGCTCGCCACCCCAGTCCGCTTCCCCCAGTCCGCCCCAGCCCCCACACCCCAGTTCCGCCAGTCCGCCAGTCTGCTTCTGCTCGCAACCCCAGTCTGCCCCTGCTCACCTCACAGTCCTCCAGACCGCTTCCCCCAGCCCGCCAGTCCGCCTCTCCGCAGTCCGCCAGTCCGCCAGTCCGCCACCCGCTCGCACCCAGTCCGTCAGTCCGCTTCCCCAGCCCGCCAGTCCGCCTATCCGCCGTCCGCCTGTCCGCTTCCCCAGGCCGCCAGTCCGCCTCTGCTCAGTCCGCCCGTCCTCTTTCCCCAGCCCGCCCTCGCCCGCTCGTCCGCCTCTGCTCAGCTCGCTTTCCACCGCTTCTTTGGACTACATGGCTGCTCCTCTGATCTCGCCTCCGCTAAAGGCCACGTCCTTCCAGCTCGCCGGCGCTAGCGACTGGCCTGACTGGGCCCTTACCGTTGAGGCCGCTCTCTCCTCCCGTGATCTTTGGGATCACATCATCGGTGCGCCTCCTGCCCCTGCCGCCAAGCCCGCCACCGCCACCGCTTCCGCCACACCTTCTGTCGACGCCGCCTCTCCCGATGCCTGCACTCTTTGGCACCGGCGCGATCATGCTATCCGGGCTTACCTCCTGGAGTCCGTTGCTCGCCCGCTTCTCACGTCTATCGGCCGCCTTCCTTCCGCCCGTGCCATGTGGGAATATCTTCGTGACCGCTTCGTTCCCCGTGGTGGAGCTCGGCGTCACCGTCTTATCTGCGATTCTCAGGCTGCCCGCCAAGACGGTCGCTCCATTCAGGACTTCTTCACTATGATGAGTGCCTACTGGCACGAACTGGACTCTTTGATTCCCTTACCCTGCGGTTGTCCTCGCTCCTTGGACTTTCAGCGCCACCTCTCCGAGGGCCATCTTCATCAGTTTCTGGCTGCTCTGCGTCCTGAGTTTTCTCTTCTTGCCGCTCAGCTCCTTCACCGGGTCCCGCTTCCTTCTCTGGATGATGCCCTGATTGCTCTGCTCGATGAGGAGACTCGTCTCCGACCTCCTGTGGCTCTCCAGCCCCCTTTTCCTCTTGACAATGCTCTTGCCGTTCCTCCGCGTCCCAATGCTGTTACCTGTCACTACTGTAAGAAGGTGGGGCACATGAAGTCTGCTTGCCCTATTCGTCCACCTCGGCCTGATGCACACCGCGCTTCTGACCATCGCCGTGATGGCCGGGTAGGGGACGTGATCGTGGTCCCGGCTCTCACCCCACTGCTGCTGCTGCTACCGATCCTCTGCAGCGCTTAGAGGATCTGATCCTCCGGTCTCCGCTATTTCAGTCTGCCTCCTCTGCCAGCTCCTCTGCGGAACACAGTCTCTCAGCTGCTTCTGGTACTGTTGCTGCTCGACTTCCTCCGACTGCACCTTGGTATTTCGACTCTGGGGCCTCCTGCCACCTCACCTCCGACTCCCGCACCCTCACCAACTGCACCTCCTCCCCCTCTTCTCTTCAGGTCACCACTGCTGATGGGGGCTCTCTCCCTATCCTGCGCTCTGGCTCCATCACCCCGACTTCTGCCCCTCTTAACGCCTTACTCTCTCCAACGTCCATCATGCCCCTCGGCTACATATGAACCTCATTTCTGTCAGCTCCCTCTGATCTCGGTCTAACAGTTTTATTCTCTTCTTCTGCTTGTGTTGTGCAGGATTCCCGGACAGCTCAGAGGATTGGACAGGGCCGTAGGACTGGTGGCCTGTATCAGCTGGAGTATCTTCATGTTCCCCCCCCCACCACCCTCCGCTTCGGCCCTCTCTGTTGTCTCTGATGCCGACTTGTGGCACAGGCGTTGGACATTTGTCTACTGATCGACTCCGAAGTATTATCCGCTCTGGAGCTTTGGGTCGTGTCTCCCCTTCCCCCCTCTGTTTGTACCCGGCTGCCGTTTGTCAAAGCACCTTGCCCTACCATTTACAAGTAGTGCTTCTCAAACAACAGCCCCTTTTGATTTAGTTCACTCTGATATTTGGGGCCCCGCGCCGCTTGCTTCTCATTCTGGCTATCTTTATTATGTTAGTTTTATTGATGATTTTTCCCGTTGTGCTTGGGTTTATCTCCTTCGCAATCGTTCTGATGTACCCGCTGCGTATCGCACCGTTCACCGCCATGCTTCACACTCAGTTTGAGCGTCGCATTAAGATCTTTCGCTCTGACTGCGCTCAAGAATTTCTCTCCTCCACCATGCGCGATATCCTCCACTCGCATGGCACCCTCCACCAACAATCTTGCCCGCACACTCATGAACAAAATGGGGTTGCTGAACGCAAACATCGTCACATCATCGAAACCGCCCGTACTCTCCTCCTCTCTGCCTCCGCTCCTCCCTCCTTCTGGGCCGAAGCCGTTCTCACCGCTGTTCACCTCATCAACATCACTCCTTCCACGACTCTCTCTGGCGTCACTCCTTATGAACGCCTTCACTCCCGGCCGCCGCAGTATGCCTCTCTCCGCACATTTGGGTGCACCTGCTTCGTTCTCCTTCCTCCTACTGAACGTAACAAACTCTCCGCTCGCTCCGCTCGTTGTGTTCACCTCGGTCTTAGCCCCCACCACAAGGCTATCGTTGCTACGATCCGGTGGCTCGTCGCATTCGCATCTCTCGACATGTCTCCTTCGTTGAACATGACATGTTTTTCTCTTCCCCACCGACACCCCTCCCCTCCCCCCCTCCCTTGCTCCACCACTTTCTCTTCCCCTTCTTCCTTCTATACCAACTCGCCCCCGGTCTCCCCTTGTCAACCCTCCCACCTCCCCACCTCGTCCTCTGCCCGAGGTCCCTCCTTCCACATCGGCTCCTCCTCCGACGCCCACACCCCCACGCCCTGCTCCTGCTCCTGATACGGCTCTGTCTGACGCTCCGTCCGCCCCTGCTACCGTGGATCCTGCTCCTCCTCGCCGTAATCCTCCTCGCCATCGCCATCCACCTGCTCGCTACGACCCTCCTTCTGCTCTCACTGCCGCTACCTCCTATTCCCCTGGTTTTCAGGCCTTCCTCGCCGCTCTCCACGCCCACCGGAGCCCCAGTCCTACCAAGAGGCAGTCGGCCAACTCGAATGGCAGCAGGCCATGGCGCTTGAACTTCAAGCCTTTAGCGGACTCATACTTGGGATCTTGTTCCGTGTCCTCCCGGTGTTACTCCTATCAGCTGCAAATGGATTTTTAAAGTTAAGACTCGTCCGGACGGTTCTGTTGAGCGTCATAAAGCCCGCTTGGTTGCTCGCGGGTTTCTCCCAGGAACATGGCATCGATTATGACGAAACCTTTGCCCCGGTTGCCCGGATGACCTCCGTCCGCACCTTACTTGCGGTCGCAGCTGCCCGCAATTGGCCCCTCCATCAGATGGATGTCACCAATGCCTTTCTTCATGGCGATCTCACTGAAGTTGTCTACATGGCCCCTCCCCCGGGTCTCTCCGCACCCCTGGCCATGTCTGCCACCTCCGCCGGGCCATCTATGGCCTCAAACAGGCTCCTCGTGCCTGGTTTGAGCGCTTCCGCACTGCAGTTCTCAAGGCTGGTTTCATTGAACGCCAGACTGATCATGCCCTGTTTACCCGCACCTCCGCTCAGGGCTGCGCCATCCTGCTCCTGTATGTTGACGACATGATTATCACTGGAGATGATCACGTCACCATTGCCGCTCTTCAGCAACACCTCCGCAGTCAGTTTGAGATGAAGGATATGGGCCCCCTTCGCTACTTCCTTGGGTTAGAGATTGCCCGCTCCAAACGTGGGATTCTGGTGTCTCAGCAAAAATACATCTCCGATATTCTCTCTGTGGCCGCTCTCACTGACACCCGCACTGTCGACACCCCCATTGAGCTGAATCTGAAACTACTTCCTACAGATGGGGAACCGCTGGCCGATGCCTCCCGCTATCGGCGTCTCGTCGGGATGCTGGTCTATCTCACCATGACTCGCCCGAACATTGCTTATGCTGTTAGCTTCGTCAGTCAATTTGTTCAAGCTCCTCGCTCTGCTCACTATGCCGCGGTCCTCCGGATACTCCGTTACCTTCGCGGCTCTATCGGTCGCTCGTTATTTCTCTCTGCCACTTCGCCACTCACCCTCCGCGCATTTTCGGATGCTGACTGGGCGGGGGATGCCACCATCGTCGCTCCACTACTGGGTTCTGTGTTTTTCTGGGCGACTCTCTGATCTCCTGGCGTAGTAAGAAACAGGAATCCATTGCGCGCTCTGATACGGCCAAAATGGATCTACGTAATCACGCAAGTGCACGTGTCGAATCAAGTAATAAAATGATGAGTTGAGTTATCGTTCCTAGAGGAAGTGCAACGTTAGTGCTCGTAATTACTAGCCTTACCCGTTCCGTGAATCCAAGTGAGATGATCAAAGGTGAATTTAGATTAAGAAAAATTAAAGATAACAAAATTAAAACTAAATAACACTTACTTAAGAGACTTTTATCAAAGTGGAGAAATAGTCTCGTATGTGATTTCACTTGTTTGTTGTGATGAGTTCTAAGAATAAACCCTCATGAACGCTTAATTACTATCCTGCGACGAGTTGAAAGTAGATTTCTTTATCTCTCGATCTCCGAAATCCATTTACCCTAATTTCTCTAGTTATCTCTAACTTAGATGAAATGAGAATAACATACACACACAACTCAAAGTTCGCTAGCGGGAAATGAAATCTCTTTCTTTCCAACACTATCTCATAATCTATATTGTACTTTCGTCACTCCTCTCTCGAATCTCGCGACGAAGTATGATAGTGGAATTTTGGTTAAAGATTTGTACGACTCCTCTCTCGAATCTCGCCGCACAAAATAGAGGATTCAACTCTAAACAACGTAACTCCTCTCTCGAATCTTGTTACGCAATCTAGAAGAAGAACACTTACTCCAAACATTCCATGAAATAAATATAGATCCAAGAAAAATAGTTTTCAACCATTCATAGAGGGAAGGTTAACATCAAAACATAACAACAACACAAGTTACTCTCACATACAAGACTTATGAAATTAGTTCATGCTAGAGGAATGAAACCACACAACAAAGAAAGTCTTACTAAACATGCTTAATGAGTTTTAATGCTGCAGGAATATGCTTGTAGATCTCGCTTAGACCCTTCTTCCTTCTTGCCGGTGCGTCCAAACCCTAGCCGTTCTTCTCTTCTTCTTCTCCAAGATGATGGCCTCCAATGTCTCCCTTTTTTCTCTCCAATTTCGTGCCCTTTAGGAATGAAAATCCCCCTTAAAAACGAGCAGCCACTTTCCAATAGATGCCTTCTTTCATATTTAGTTTTGGCGCAAAATTCGAAATTCGAATTTTAAAAACGCCCAGACTTGTTACAACAACTGCTTCAGGTTTTCTGTAACAACTGCACAGCCAAAATACAATTCCTGCACTTACTTTGCCGGTTCGATTTTTACGTCATTTCTAATAAGAAAAACATAATCAAAATATGTTAATTAAGCGTGAATAGCATGACTATTAATTTATGGACATTTATACTAATTTAAGTCATTTCTTCTCATTTATCACAACGATTATGTAAAACTAGGGGACTAGATAACTTCGATTGAGAAGTTATCACACCTCCACACTTGAACTTTTGCTAGTCCCTAGCAAAGATAATTCAAATCAATGGATTGGATGAAGATATACTATCAAGATGCAAATTCAAATGATCCTTCTTGTAAAATAACTTAATCAAAGCTTACTCCAGAAATTCACTTTACTTAACTGATAGGCTTAGAAATCAACAAGAGCTCAAAATTCACAAATTCATTAGTTAGATAGAAGATAATGCTCAAATAAGTAACTTAGTGCGGTGCGTGCTTTTCTTAAAAGTAATTTACTCCCATGCAATTTTTCTCATTGAACCTCAGCATTTAGTGGAAAGGATAAGAATAGGCTAAGCTTCGATTTAGCATACACATGAGTTAGTAGTTCAATTGAAAATAGGATAAACTTGGCTTGGTTAACAATTTATGGATAACCTTGATAATGAAATGACATTCCCTAGTTAGTAGTCTTAGTATTTCACCGTATTATGGGGTCTAACAATATTTATTCTTTAACATATTTTTTTTATAGTAGGGATCATTCCAAGTATAAGTGCACATACCCGGGCCACATATCACTATGATGCTCAACCGCATTGTTCTCTCTTTTTTTTTTACTCATAGTTGGGATCATTCCAAGTACGTTTTCACATACCTAGGCCGCATATCACTATGACATAAATTTCTCTATATTTTTTTTTATCATCATAATTGGGATCATTCCGAGTATGTGGGCATATACTTAGGCCGCGTATCACTATAAAGTTCAATCATTTGTTTATACAAACTAAACACCCATAAATGGCTAACTTACTAAGATACAACTAGTCGAAATATAGGGAATTTAGGCATGAAAGCATATGTATGAAAAAAAATTCAAGCTCAATTATTCTAGTGAAGATCAAAATGGAATAACTACTTCAGCACATGTCTTAGGTTACATCGTTGACTTAGTTCTTGCTCGCCCCTCCCGTTATTTATAGAGGTCAATATCAAAAGATTGTCATGGAAGTAAACAAAAATTTTGTGTATAAAAACAAAAATGCTTAAGTGAGCGTTATCATAAAAAATCTAACTAAGTTCAAATTCAGTAATTGAACTCTTTGGACTGTTCAGCCATACCAATCAATTATCATTGAATATATCTAGAATAGTCTATTGATTAAATGAAACAAGACTGAGAACATTCAAAACATGGTTTAACGATTCATCCAAATGGTAGGGTTGTAATACCCCCACCTCCACACTTAAATGATTTGCTAGTCCCTAGCAAAACTATCGTTGGACTATGATATTGCAAAATAGTTGTAGTACGACGTACAAAATCATATAAAAGAGCGGAATTGAACTGTATATATAAAAAAAAAAGAAACTTCCCTGAAGTAGGAGTGCCCGCAAAGATACTTTGGCCAATGTCGTAGCAGGAGCTAAGTGCATAGAGATTCACGTCCCGTGTCCTAGTGATCTGCACGGTTAATGTGTGTACAAAACCTGGAAACACCTCATTCTACACAATTCTTCTCAATTATGATCCAAGTCATAAACTAAATTGCAAATGTAATTGGAAGCAAACACAACGAGATTAAAGCAAACACAACGAGCCACATACTCCATATCATAATACTTGTGTTATGTTGATGGGCATACCAGCATGAGATCGTGCTTAAAATATGATCAAACATGTAACATGGATGATGAAAAATTCAAAACAACATATAAAAATTCCATGTATTGGGCATCCAAAATCGAGCACAGTTACCATCCCACAAAATATTAAGCACACAAAATATAGTCAAATAACATAACCCAATAACATATCCAAAAATATAGTCCAAAATACATTCAAATGTTATAGCCCCCAAACATATCCCAACTGAAAAGAAAACTGCAGCAAAATGCAATCCGCTCATGTAAGAGTAAAGGGGTATTCCTACTCCTCCTCGTCCGCGGCATCCTCATCGTCATCTTCGTCGTCATCAGCATCTCCCTCGTCATCATCATCGTCCTCGTCATCATCGTCCTCATCATCATCGTCCGCGTTTGCTTTCGTCGCTGGATCAACTCTAGTCTTGTCACAAGTCAAGAGGAAGCCTTTATCGTCGAACTGCCCCATCATCCTAAAATTCGGCTCAGACACCGGAATCTTCCTTTCTCCATGATTTTACGGATGTTGGTACGAATATCTTCAAATTGCTCCCTTGCAAACAAATGGTGACATCTCTGATAGGCTTTGATGTACTCAATATGCTCCATCAACAGGTCGGGATCAGTGCCATGGTCGACCACTGGAATGTCAATTCGCATTGGTTTCAGTCTTGGTGCCTGTGAAGTCTGAGCTGCATCCCCTTTCTTCCAACTGCGACCCCTTTCCTGTGTTTCCGCAGCAACCTTGATGTTAACTTCTACAACCGTTTCAGTAATATGTCTCTTCACAGGTGTAACCATGTCCTCCACACCCTTTTCCACACCAGCTTGCAGACATAGCTCAGTTATGAGGGTAGGAAACCATAGCTGCTTAGGGTTCTCCTCTCTAATTTTCTGCCGAAGTTGCAATGAAATAATCTTTCCCAAATCGAAGTATAGGCCCTTAATAATACCGTAGATCAATGCCACCTTATCCAAGGTAATAGTGTTCGGGTGCCGAGTGGGCATGATACTAGCATTAATAAACAGCAGCCACACTTTAGCTTCCCTAGTTAGACAAGACGTCTTCAATACTCTATGTGTCTTACTAGCCCACTCTGGTGTCGGTGTACAACACACTGTATCCGTCATTTCCTGAAGAGATACCTTATTAAGAATTTCAGCATAGTCGTCATACCCATGATCCTCCAAACTGAACAGATCACTAATCATTTCTGCAGAAAAACCGTCTTCCCTCTAACAGTCACTACTTGTCCCTCTATGCTTTTAGCATTTGCATAAAATTCGTAGACCATGGGGAGTATAGCCTCAGTCCTCGGATGGCAGACGACCTCCCACTGGAGTGCCTTGATCTGCTCAGCATAGGTTAGACTCCAAGCCCTCTTTTCCATTTTAAATCCTCTTTCAAAGATGAAAGGGAGCGTTTTCAATGAGCGAAACCAATACTCCGCGGCCTCACTTGAAAACTTCACTGCTTTCTCTCCAACAACTTCCTTCCCCTTTTTCTTATTAGACCTTCGTTTAGAAGACATAGTCCTAACTAACACAGCACACAACATGGGAGAATATATAAATTTTCTACTAACTACTCTTATCCATGAGTTGCAAGGTTAGGGTTTATACCTCAAATCTTTTAGGGAATGTGATTTGAACTCAGATGGAGGTAATGTGCTCGCCGTCCACCGCACTCGTTCAGAACTCCGCTTATGTACTGTAGCTTGCTTCCAAAATCCCGATCACGTCACAGCCGTGCGCCGGTTGTCTCCCACTTCGTCGGTAACCTAACCATAAATCGGGAAGACTAAAATGTGGGTCGGATTCTACAATGTGTTGGGGATTAAAGGATTTACCTTCAACAACCTCGGAGATCCTCCCCAGAACTCACCCCGTGGCGATTCTTCCTTGATCGCAACAGCCCAGATAAGGTCGCCGCCGCCCGGGTGGAAATCGCCGCCAGGCAGAGCTTCCGCCGCTTGCTCCTTGCCGATGTCGCACCCTCACCCGCTCGCAATCGTGCCCTAGAACCCGGTGGGAATGAGGGGAGATAAAAAAAATTTTATATTTATTACTGCAATAATTAATGGATTAAGGAATTTGATTAAACATAAAACCGGTTTAATATTTAAATAATTGCGTTTATATTTTAAAACCTAAATTAACTTAACTTAATTTAACCCCAACCGCCGGTGTGGCGATTCACGCGTGCCGGTTCAGTTGAACCGGCGGCTGGAGGTCTTCCGCGGCATCCATGAAGAAGCAGTCAGAAATTAAAATTCCGCTACGCATGTTTTTGTAGCGTTGTAACAACTGCCTTCTGTTTTACAGAATCTATTTTACTCTAAATTCCTACAGATTTTTGTCCAGTTTTTTTCTCTCCTCCAGCATTTTCACGCCTAAAAATTCTTGAGTATAGTCAACTAAGTTCATATGGCCTTGCTTCCTTCAACACAACATTTTTTATTTTTTTTTACTTAATGAAAATAAACGAATATAGATAATTATCATTATTATTATTTATATATATATATATTATACGATACGATGGTTGCCTCCCACCAAGCGCCTCCTTTAAAACGTCTCGGCCGGACGTATCTCTTCGTTGCTCGTCATTGCAATTTCATGATCGTCGACTCCCGGCGATCAATATCTATATGATATTCCTTTAGTCTTTGGCCATTTACCTTGAATTCGGAGCCATCCTTCTCGTTGCAAATCGTGACTACCCCATACGGGTGCACCTGCGTCACTATAAATGGTCCCGACCATCTCGATTTTAGTTTTCCCGGGAATAATTTAAGTCTTGAGTTAAATAACAATACCAATTGCCCGGCCTTGAACTCTTTCACCGTTAATCTTGCGTCGTGCCATTTTTTTTGTTCGCTCTTTATAAAGTTTGGCGCTCTCGTATGCGTTAGACCGAATTTCTTCCAATTCATTAATTTGCAATAGCCTTTTATTGCCCGCCTCTTGGAAGTCAAAATTTAATTTCTTAATTGCCCAATACGCCTTATGTTCCAACTCCACCGGTAGGTGACACGCCTTCCCATAGATCATTTTATAGGGTGTTAATCCGATCGGAGTTTTAAAAGCCGTTCTATAAGCCCACAAAGCATCACCTAGCTTTTGTGACCAATCCTTGCGCGTTGCATTCACCGTTTTCTCTAAGATGGTCTTGATCTCACGATTTGACACCTCGGCTAAGCCATTGGTTTGCGGATGGTAGGAAAGAGCTACTTTATGTGTCACACCATATTTCTTTAGTAAAGTTTTAAATTGTGAATTACAAAAGTGCGCCCCTCCATCACTAATTATTGCCCTCGGTGTACCAAATCTAGTGAAAATGTTAGTCCTTAGAAATTTTAGCACCACCTTGGCATCATTTCTTTGCGTAGCTATCGCCTCTATCCACTTCGACGCATAGTCTACTGCTAGCAAAATATATAAATTTCCATCGGAGTTGACAAAGGGGCCCATGAAATCAATCCCCCATACATCAAAGACTTCTACTTCAAGGATTCCATTCATGGGCATGCTTGCTCCCCGCTGAAGATTTCCAACCCGTTGACAACGGTCACACTGTCCTACAAAGTGATGAGAGTCCTTGAATAAGGTGGGCCAATAGAACCCTGACTCTAAAACCTTCCTCGCTGTCCGGTCTCCCTTATGGTGTCCTCCATAGGGTGATGCATGACACTTTTCTAAAATACTATGAACCTCCATCTCGGGCACACACTTACGAATAATTTGATCAGCACAAATTTTAAATAGATACGGGTCATCCCATAGGTAAAACTTCACCTGATGAAGGAATCGCTTCCTTTGTTGGTAGCTAAAATCCGGTGGAAAAACCTTGCTAACTATATAGTTAACAAAATCAGCATACCATGGGATACTCCCTTCTGTGACTGCAAGTAAACTCTCATCTGGGAAACTTTCCTTAATCTCAACGTGCACGTCTTTCTCACATTCATTCTCTAATCTCGATAAGTGGTCGGCAATCGGGTTTTCTGCCCCCTTACGATCCTTGATCTCAAAATCAAACTCTTGGAGGAGTAGAACCCATCTAATAAGCCTAGGTTTAGCCTCCTTCTTCTCCACTAGATATCGGATTGCCGCGTGGTCCGTGTAAACTATGACTGAAGAACTAATCAGATAAGCGCGGAATTTGTCGAATGCAAAAACCACCGCTAGGAGTTCTTTTTCTGTAGTTGTGTAGTTCACCTGGGCGTTAATAAGAGTCTTACTAGCATAATGAATGGTGTGGAAAACCTTGTCGTGCATTTGCCCCAACACGGCTCCCACCGCATAGTTGCTCGCATCGCACATGAGAACGAAGGGTAGTGAGAAATCAGGTGCCTTGACAATGGGTGCCGAGATTAATTTTTCTTTTAACGTTTGAAATGCTTCTAAGCACTCATTATTGAAAATAAAAGGTGTATCTTTCTCGAGTAAATTGCATAAAGGCTTTGTGATTTTTGAAAAATCTCTAATGAACCGCCTATAGAATCCGGCATGACCGAGGAAACTACGAATGCCCTTGACATTCGTTGGCGGAGAGAGTTTTTCTATTACTTCAATCTTTGCTCGATCCACTTCTAGTCCTTGACTCGATACCTTATGTCCTAATACAATGCCCTCACGTACCATAAAATGGCACTTTTCCCAGTTCAGTACTAAGTTAGTCTCAACACAGCGGGCCAATACCCTCCCCAGACATGCCAAACATGCATCGAACGATTTACCAAAGATGGAAAAATCGTCCATGAATACCTCGATTCCATACTCTGTCGGATCAATGCCTCGAGCGATGAAGTCGGATAGTATTGCCAGAATACAACGCTGAAATGTGGCGGGAGCGTTGCATAATCCAAATGGTAGTCTCCTAAATGCAAATGTACCAAAGGGGCATGTAAATGTTGTCTTCTCTTGATCTTCTGGTGCAACCATAAGCTGGTTGTATCCTGAATATCCGTCCAAGAAGCAAAAATACTGGCCACCTGCCAATCTATCTAAGACTTGGTCAAGGAATGGTAACGGAAAATGATCTTTTCTAGTCACCTTGTTCAATTTTCTATAATCAATACATATCCTCCATCCCGTGACAGCCCTAGTAGGTATAAGTTCATTATTTTCATTCTTAATAAGTGTTATCCCTCCCTTCTTTGGTACGCAATGCACCGGGCTTACCCACTTGCTATCTGAAATAGGATATATAATGCCCGCGTCCAGCCACTTAATGATTTCCTTCATCACCACCTCCTTCATTGGAGGACTAAGCCTTCGTTGATGTTCGATGGATCCCTTCTCCCCATCTTCCAATAGAATTTTGTGCATACAGATGGATGGGCTAATCCCCTTGATGTCGGCAAGAGTCCAACCAATCGCTTCCTTAAACTCCCTTAGTAACTCAATTAATTTTAACTCTTCTTCCATTCTTAATGATGCATTGATTATGACCGGAAGAGTGTTATCTTTCTCTAGAAATACATACTTAAGGTGTTCAGGTAGTGGTTTTAATTCTAACTTAGGTGGTTCAATGATAGAAGGTTTTATCATTCTTTGTTCACTTGTCCTAGTTATCACTTCAAAACTCTTATATGGCGGTAACCCTTCACATGTATTGAGTATGTGAACAACTTCTTCCATTACTTTATCTTCTTCACCCTCGTCGTTAACTAAGATGTCTAACAATCTATGGTCAAAATCTTCTTCCTCGTGTGTCAACCTAGAGGGCACCTCAACCTCTTTAATTACATAGCATTCCTCTCTATCTTCAGGGAATTTCATGGCCTTAAGTATATTGAAGGTTACCTCCTCTTCGTTGACTCTCATTGTTAGCTCTCCCTTTTGTACATCTATGAGGGTGCGTCCTGTGGCTAAAAATGGTCTTCCTAGAATAATAGGAACTTCCTTATCCTCATCCATATCTAGCACCACAAAATCGGCTGGAAAGATGAATTTATCCACCTTAACCAATACATCCTCAACAATTCCCTTGGGAAAAGCTAAAGACCTATCGGCCAACTGTAGAGTAAGAGATGTTGGTGTAATCTCTCCCAGGCCTAATTTTGTGTAAATAGATAAGGGCATCAGATTGATGCTAGCTCCTAAGTCACACAATGCTCTCCCTGAAAGTGTCGTTCCTATCAAACATGGTATTGTAAAGCTACCTGGATCTTTTAATTTTTGAGGTAGTTTCTTTTGTAATATAGCACTACATTCTTCCGTTAGGGCGACTATCTCCCTCTCAACGAATTTCCTCTTCTTGGATAAGATGTCTTTCATAAACTTGACATAACTAGGCATCTGTTCAAGAGCCTCAGCAAACGGAATATTTATAGTTAATTTCTTAAAGATTTCCATAAACTTTTGGAATTGCTTATCAAGCTTTGTCTTCGCTAATCTAGATGGGAAGGGTGGTGGAGGATAGATGATTTCTTTCTTTTTATTATTTAATGGTTGGACTTCAACTATCTCCGGTTCCTTAACTCCTACGGGCTCTTCTTCTTGCATCCCCCTAGGTTCATTTCCTTGTTCCTTCCTCTCGTCATCTCTAGCCTTTTCTAACAACCCATCTCCACTTTGAATTTCCACCCACTCCTTAAAGCGATTGCATTACAATGATTAGGAGGTTCCTCTCTTGTTGGGTTAGGCATGGTGTCCGAAGGTAATGATCCAATCGGCCTTTTGCTTAACGTGGTTGCTAATTGCCCCAATGTGGTCTCTAAAGATCTTAGAGATGACTCAATCCCTCCAATCCTAGACTCATTCTTTTGGAACATCCCCACAATAACTTCATCAGTTAACTTCCTAGGATTGTTTTGAGGATTCCCTTGGGTGGGATTCAGATTTTGATGAAATCCCGGAGATTGGTTCACTCCTTGATTATTTCTCCAAGAGAAATTAGGGTGATGTCGCCACTCGGGGTGATAATGATTAGCAAATCCCGGTGGAATTTGCCTCTGTTGTCCTCCTATATAATTGGCTTCCTCCGTTAATAGATTTAATTGTTCCACCGTTAGTGGTGCACTAGGCGCAGGATTAGATAATGAATCTAGCCTCTTGTTAATCAAGTTGAATTGTGATGCCATTTCGGCGGCTAATGATGTGATTTGATCTACATGGTGCACCCCTGCTGGTTTACTGGTTGCTTGTCTTTCATAGGCTTGATAATTATTAGATGTTAAATCTTCTAAAATGGTATACGCATCTTCCGGATATTTTTTCATTAGGGAACCTCCCGCGGCTCCATCTACTAGAATCATGGTTGCGGTTTGCAATCCGTTGTAAAATGTGGATACTTGTTGGTGTTGTGCTAACCCATGGTGTGGACATTTTCTTAACAGCTCCTTAAAACGCTCCCATGCGTCGTAAAGAGTCTCCCCATGATGTTGCATAAACGTAGTGATATCTCTAATCAGCTTAGCCGTCTTAGAAGGTGGAAAATACTTATTTAAAAATTTATCTTCTAATTGGGCCCATGTGGTGATAGCATCATCGGGTAATGAGTCCAACCAATCCCTTGCTCGACCTTCTAAGGAAAAAGGAAATGCTCTTAGTTGAATTGCGTCTGCGGACACACCATTTGCCTTAAACATGTCGCATATTGTTAAGAAGGTTTTTAAGTGAGAGTTTGCATCTTCATGGCTAAGACCCCCAAATCTATTTAGTTGAACTTGTTGCATAATGAAAGGGTCCATCTTAAAATTATTAGCTTCTATAGGTGGTCGGGCAATACTCGTGTGCAAACCTCCCCTAAAAGGTGTGTTGTAATCCCTACATGTCATTCGAGGCGGCACGTGTTGATTATTAGGATTTGCTTGCCCGTTATGGTGCACGTGACCCTCTATGTCATCGATAACTTGTTGTCCGTTATTATCCATCTCAGGATGATCAATGTTTTCCGTTCTATGGTTTCTTCGATTTTGTCTACAGGTGCGCTCTATTTCTAAGTTCAGTGGCAATAATTCTGGGTTTCTATACCTTGACATACACCACAAAGCTTCGAAATAAGTGCTAAGACAAGAAAAACAATTAAAAACAAAAATACTTGATCTCCAACTACTAAGGTTTAACTAATATTACGAGAAATAAAAACACTAAACCAGTTGCGCTTCCCCGGCAACGGCGCCAAAAACTTGATACGGCCAAAATGGATCTACGTAATCACGCAAGTGCACGTGTCGAATCAAGTAATAAAATGATGAGTTGAGTTATCGTTCCTAGAGGAAGTGCAACGTTAGTGCTCGTAATTACTAGCCTTACCCGTTCCGTGAATCCAAGTGAGATGATCAAAGGTGAATTTAGATTAAGAAAAATTAAAGATAACAAAATTAAAACTAAATAACACTTACTTAAGAGACTTTTATCAAAGTGGAGAAATAGTCTCGTATGTGATTTCACTTGTTTGTTGTGATGAGTTCTAAGAATAAACCCTCATGAACGCTTAATTACTATCCTGCGACGAGTTGAAAGTAGATTTCTTTATCTCTCGATCTCCGAAATCCATTTACCCTAATTTCTCTAGTTATCTCTAACTTAGATGAAATGAGAATAACATACACACACAACTCAAAGTTCGCTAGCGGAAATGAAATCTCTTTCTTTCCAACACTATCTCATAATCTATATTGTACTTTCGTCACTCCTCTCTCGAATCTCGCGACGAAGTATGATAGTGGAATTTTGGTTAAAGATTTGTACGACTCCTCTCTCGAATCTCGCCGCACAAAATAGAGGATTCAACTCTAAACAACGTAACTCCTCTCTCGAATCTTGTTACGCAATCTAGAAGAAGAACACTTACTCCAAACATTCCATGAAATAAATATAGATCCAAGAAAAATAGTTTTCAACCATTCATAGAGGGAAGGTTAACATCAAAACATAACAACAACACAAGTTACTCTCACATACAAGACTTATGAAATTAGTTCATGCTAGAGGAATGAAACCACACAACAAAGAAAGTCTTACTAAACATGCTTAATGAGTTTTAATGCTGCAGGAATATGCTTGTAGATCTCGCTTAGACCCTTCTTCCTTCTTGCCGGTGCGTCCAAACCCTAGCCGTTCTTCTCTTCTTCTTCTCCAAGATGATGGCCTCCAATGTCTCCCTTTTTTTCTCTCCAATTTCGTGCCCTTTAGGAATGAAAATCCCCCCTTAAAAACGAGCAGCCACTTTCCAATAGATGCCTTCTTTCATATTTAGTTTTGGCGCAAAATTCGAAATTCGAATTTTAAAAACGCCCAGACTTGTTACAACAACTGCTTCAGGTTTTCTGTAACAACTGCACAGCCAAAATACAATTCCTGCACTTACTTTGCCGGTTCGATTTTTACGTCATTTCTAATAAGAAAAACATAATCAAAATATGTTAATTAAGCGTGAATAACATGACTATTAATTTATGGACATTTATACTAATTTAAGTCATTTCTTCTCATTTATCACAACGATTATGTAAAACTAGGGGACTAGATAACTTCGATTGAGAAGTTATCACGCTCCAGCACAGAGGCTGAGTATCGTGCCATGGCTTCCACCACTGCTGAAATAGTCTGGCTTCGTCGTCTTCTTTGCGACCTTGGTGTCCAGATAACAGGCCCCACTCCCCTATTTTGTGACAATCGAAGCGCCATTCAAATCGCATCCAATCCGGTGTTCCATGAACGGACAAAACACATTGAGATCGATTGCCACTTACTCGTCAGGAATTCCTCGCCAACACCATCTCTCTACCATTCATCACCTCTGAAGAAACAAGTCGCAGACTTCCTCACCAAGTCTCTCACAACTGCAAGATTCCGTTATCTTATCAGCAAACTCTCGGTTCATGATCCACCGTGACTTTGAGAGGGCGTGTTAATATTATTTATTGTAAATGTATTCTTTATTGTTTTAAGTTTAGTCCCACACCGCCTGTGGTGTCTTCTCCTTCTCCTCTTCTCCTATATGTAGACCCCAAGGGTCCTTGTTATACACATGAATACACAAGCTATTGCTACTTCTAACATCTGTTAGGCTGCACCACGGGATCTATCACCATGTATAAACTCTTCCAGCTCCTTCGGAGCAACAACAAATAGATTAGTCAAGGATGACTAAGGCTCTGTTTGGGAGGACTTATGTTCACCGTTATTCGTCAAGCGGTCACGACCGCATGAATCGGACCTTAATTAAGTCCTGATTCATGCGATCGTGATCGCTTGACCGGTGAAAATAAGTCCCCCCAAACGGAGCCTAAGGCTCCGTTTGGGGGGACTTATTTACACCGGTCAAGCGGTTACGACCGCATGAATCAGATCATAATTATGGTCCGATTCATGCGGTCGTAACCGCTTGACCGGTGTAAATAAGTCCCCCCAAACGGAACCTAAATGAGCTTCTTCGTCCTCACACTTTCCAGCTTATCGCTTGGGGCATTAAAACAACAAACAATATTAGCATGCATGATTGAATTTTAATAGTCCAATTCCTTTAGTGCTGAAAAAAGGCCCGCAGGGCATAGGCCGGGCTCAGGCCCTCTAGGCCCAGACTTTTTTCCTGTCAGGCCTTGAATAAATCGGGCCCAGAGCTCGGTTAAATAAGGGGGGCTGTCTGATGTTGGGTGTTGTATCAACAATAACCCTGATTTGAAGAAGTGTCCCTTGAACTAAGATGAATTGAAATTGTATTTGATGTTGTTTTTCTAGTTATGTGTTTGCATGACTATATTGCTAAGTACAACTTAATGTCAGGTTATAGTTGGTCTTAAAACACAGAACTATACAATGTAATTCTTCATTGTGTAGGCAAATGTATTGACTCATGCGTAATCTCTTTATTGGGGTGTACTTCTACTGCAAGTACATTAGAAGAAACCAAGGACAAGTTGCTGCTTTTAGAAGAACAGATTTTCTCTAAGTAAAATTCGTTGATTATAGTAGTGAATACTCGTCGAATTTGTCGAGTATACTCATGAATACTTGTCGAATTTGTCGTGTATTCTTACTAGCACTCGTTGAATCCGTCGCATTTACTTAGGGAATAATCTCTAAACTTTTAGAAATCAGTCATGTAAAAAATCGTCGAGTAACTTCATGTATACTCGTCGAATTCGTCGAGTGTATCTATTGATACTTGTCGAATATATATGTCGATACACGTCGAATTCATCGAGACCTCTCGAATTTACTTCTCTGGATTTCTCTAAGTGATATTTGTCGAATATCACTTGGCCTAGGCGCCGAATGCGTTGAGTTAGCTAGCCGATACTCGGTGAAGGCGTCGAGTTAGTTAGCCGATACTCGTTAAATTCGTCGAGTAAACTAGTCGATGCTCGCCGAATTTGTTGAGTCTCTTCAGGAAGGCGTTGAGTTGTCTGTTTGATCTGGCTGGAAGTGTCCAAGTATTTTTCGTCAAGTTTCAAAGTAGTTTGACGAGTATACCCTTATATACTCGACGATACTCGACGAATTATACTTAGGATTTATTTCTTCTGTTTTCAAATTCCGTCACAGCTCAATCCTAACCGTCATGTACAGTGTTCCACGATTTCTTTATTTGGAAGGGATTTCTAGCCATTAAAGAAGAAGGGGTCCTATACCCGCCCCTGCCTTCTATGGAAAAGAATCCTTGTCTAGCATGATCTGATCCGTCGAATCTAATCCACGAGCTGTGCAGACTCCTTTTTAATGGTTATATTCAACCTGGATTTGTTATCACTTATCAACCAACCAACTTCCAAGCTGAGTTTAGAATCTCTAACAACTTTGATGAAGGGCCAAAATTATTTTAGAATTTCTAAGACCTCGCTTAGTAGAAGCAAATTTTTTGAATTGCAGACGGAGGGAGGCATTTGAGAAAGGAGGCGGGTCACGGAAAAAGAGGCTATTTATTCCCGCATGGTGCATTACTTGCACCAAAATTTATTGACCGTTGATATTGTTTTTTGTGCAATTATAAAACTTTGACTTAGGCTCCGTTTGGCACGGTGATAATGGTCGTAAACATATGGATTAAATCGTCATTCATTAAGAATCATCTAACAAACATCATTTGTTTGAACATAAAAGTGGATGAAATTTCTTAGGTAAGTGTTAAAGAATGACAATTTAATCCTCAAATTCATGACCGTCATCACCTCTATTTACCCTCATTTACTTGCGGTCCCCTGGGCTCCGGCAGCCCTGGTCCACACTAATTTGAGGTTGTGTGACACGTGTCGCGAATAACTTTCCTTCTCATCTCCAATCGCCACCAGGGGCCCACCAAATGCAGACTGGGAGGACAGGCGATGCCGTTGTTTAGTAATCTAATAATTTATTTATTAAACACAAAATAAATATTCACTAATTAATTTCTTGACACGTAAGTGTTAGTCGCACTCAAAGATTGGGTCACCTCGAGCTTTTCCTGTTGCACGCAATCTCTGGATTCCACACCTTCACCAACTGAGGGTTATGAGTGGTGTTAAGTGCAAACTAATTTTAGATAAGTGCAAATCATTTTATTAAGTGTAAATTATTTTTAGACAAAATGAATTTGCACATAAAATTACTCTAATTTAATCTCACAAGCAATTATTATTGCGAGTCGCCCGGTTTTTTTCGGTCCGGAGAATCAGACCGTCTTAACTTGAAATTGGATCGGGCGTGCAAGTAGTAAAATAAAATAGTAGCAAATGAAGAAAATTTTTTTTTGCGTGAAACATCCGGAAATAGTGAAAAACCATGCTGCCGGATTTTTGTCTGACCAAAATCCACTATTTTGTTGAATTTTACAAAAGTTAAGATAATTCCACAAATTGTGACAAACCACCTCTTCGTTACAAGTATAAAGTATGGAAACGGTGAAAAAGAAATTAAGGCTTCATTTGGTTCAGCGGTGGAGGGTTGATCTGGCGGATGGAAACGGAGTATTCGAATCGGAGGGGGGAGGTGGCTTCTCCAAACGGAGCTTTTTGAGGCGTTTCTCAAGGCGGGCGGGTGGAAACGGAGCAAACGCCGCCGGAGGTTCATTTGTTTACCCGCCTTCCGGCGGCGTTTGCCCCAAACGGAGCGGCAAAACGCCGAACCAAATAGAGCCTAAGTCCTTGGGGTTTGGATGTGAGCGCTCCAGTGGGGAAAATCGTCTAGTCCTCGGAGCCTCGATGAATGAGCTTCTGCTGAGTTGGAGGCTTGACGAGAGCGCTCCTGTGGAGAAGAATGTTGTGCCTAATTGGAAGACTTGAGATGCCTCCGCACTATAGGGAGAGCGGAGCGAATTCCAAGCGGAGAAACGATCTAAGTCACACATTCTCGCCAAAAAACCATAGAGTTCTCTTTAGCCTCCAAAGTTGCCTCTTTTCAAATGAAGGTCTAATGACCTTTATATAGTTTTCTGGAGTGATATGATGGTAATTACGTTTGAGCGGATTTTGTGCTGGTGAATTGCGTCACTCTGTTTCCGTCACCTGGATCTCCAATTTTAGCGAAATGTCAAGAGTGCCCCAATGACGGTTTGGGCGGCCCAGGGAGGTTGCCCGGTGGCGGCCGCCGGCACGCGCGTGCGCTCCGGGAGCGCGCACGCCACAGGGGAGCGCGTACGCTCGTGCCCAAGGGGCACGCGCGCGCCTATGGTGCACACGAACCCTAAGGGGCTCACGTTGTGCGTGCGAGCGCCCATGGGGCACGTCGTGCCCACTTTGGCGTGTTATGCTTGTACTCACGTGCAATTCTCCTTGCGCAGTCGTTTGGGTCATTTGGACTGACTATGAATTTCCAAAGGGGAACCCCATCAAATGCCACCAAAATTGGGTCATTTGGCCTGACTTTGGCGTGTTGTGCCCCGATGTGCTTTGATTGCTTCATTTGCCATAATTCAAGCCTTGACTCGATGGACGAGGTCACGATAGCTAGGAACTATTTTGCTAATCACCATGGACTAGAATTTTCCTGGTCTGAGTCCCCCGAGGAAAGTTCCATGAAGGAGCTCGGGTTTAACCCCCGAAATATGTCGCGCGTCAGCGGTGAAGCGACAAAGAAATCCTTGAGCGATTATCCTCAAGTCTGTCGAATTCCCGTGAGATGCAAGAGGTCTCGAACGATTCGTTGGTTGACGATAAACTGCACCATAAAAAGTTATGTTAGCTCTACGAAGTTCTTGATTTTCCCCTCCTTCAGGGAGCCGAACCAGGTGTGAGCCTCTACTTTCAGAGTTATCGGGAACACCAGACACATGAGTGGGTCAGGTGCATTGTACATGTGCATGACAGTTACAAAGCGCTTGATGTGCTCCAGAGGATCACTTGTCTTGTCAAATATCTTGAAGTCGCGGTGCTTGATCTCGGTCAAACAGGAAAAAATAGGTCCGGTGGAGCTAGCAGGGAGATGAGGTGGACGGGTCATTGCATGTTCATGTCTTTGTTCACCCCGTGCTCATGTTCCTCCTCGATCATGCGTCTCACTTCTTTGTGAGTGAGTCTTCTTTCGATCAAGGCGACATCTTCCTTTGTCACATGAAAGTTCCCTTGTGCACGCCTGAGATGTCTATCAGGTATTGCAGGGCATGCAAAGCTATCAGTGTCGGATGATTTGTTTGCGATAGGATCCTTAGAGTGGGCAGTGTCTCCAGGCACTATCTGACCTGGGATATGCGGTGATTGATTTCCTGATACTGATATTTTAGTAAGGTGAGAACCTTCGCATGACGCTCCCTTATCACGCGCCTGCATTCTTCCCCTGATGCTTGGTGTGCGGTGACGACAAGTCGACAACCCCTTCCCAAAGTGCGACATTGCCTACAGGCAATTTGGCAGTGGCTTGTTTGGCGCGCGGAGCTTCCGTGTGATAAGTATTGAGTGGAGCAAAATGTGGATTATGTGGCAGTCCCCCGGGTTGCGAGGTTTCACCGAGGTGTCTGAGTCCTTCTCCAGATGTTAGACTCTGGTTCTTTTCCTTCTTCCTCCTTTGCTCATGTTGGAGCAGTGCTCCATTGGGAGTGAAGCCTCTCGCGGTCGGTGCCCCCTGAGTCCATTCATGGCACGTGGTGCGAGTCACTCCGCTGAGCGAGCTGTGGATTGAAGGGAATGATGATGAGTCTGTTGTCGTGACATATGCCCTCAGGTACTTAGAAGTCCCAAAGTCTCTTAGCGGGGCGAGCATCTGGCCATGATGTTGCATTTGTTCTTCCCCTGAGAACGCTGGCATGGCGATTATCGCCTCACACCGGGGCGCGTTACCAATAAGTGAGTTGTTTGAGCCTTGATGGTCAGATCCCTTGCAAGTTCCACGTCCTGTTGTGTGCGCACCTGCTTTTGTCTTTGCAGCTGATGTTGTGATCTTGAAATTTATTAGAGATTTTGAGAGCACTTTCCCATAGACGACGCTAAATTGTTGCGGGTCACTCGATTTTTCTCCGGTCCGGAGAATCAGACCGCCTTAACTGGAGATTGAACCGGACGCGCAAACAGTTAAAGTAAAACAACAACAAATGACAAAAGATTTTTTTGACGTGAAAACCCCAGAAAGGGTGAAAAACCACGTGGCTGGATATGTGCCGTGCCAAAATCCACTATTTCGTTGGAGTTTACAAGAGTTTTGAGATGATCTCTCGGAGGGTGACAGGTCACTTCTCCGTAACAAGCGTAAAGTACAAGAATGATGAAAATAAACTAAGTTCTTGGAGCCTCGATGAAAGCGCTCCGGTCTTGAAATATGGCTAAGTCCACCGAACCTCGATAGAAGCGTTCATGTCTAGAAATTTGGCTAAGTCCACAGAACCTCAATGAGAGCGTTCAGGTCTGAAAATTTGGCTAAGTCTACGAGATCTTGATGAGAACGCTCTTACGGGGAAGAGTGGGGTGCCTTGAAGCCTGCTGGAGCCTTTGTGCTAAATGGGAGGAGAACAAATTCCTGAGCAGAAGATCGGTGTAAGTCCACAATCTCGCCGGAAAACCTCAGAGCTCTCCAGCCTCTGTAGTTGTTTGCCTCCAAATGAAGGCCTGATGGTTTCTTTATAGTTTTCTGGAGAGATGCGTTTGTAATTGCACTCAGGCAGAATTCATGTTGGTGAATAACATTGTTTTCTTTTAGTTTTTTGGATCACCAAATTTAGCGAAATGACGAAAGCGCCTCCCGTGCGGTTCGTGCGACACGGGAAATTGCCCTGGAGCGGCGGCAGCTGTGGGAGGCGGCCGGAGGCGGCAGAGGCGGTGACGGCCGGTGGCGCGCACACAAGAGCTGCGCGCGCGCGTGCAAGCGCACTCTACCTGTAAGACCCCCTTTTTTTCCTTTAAAACCCCGGGGTCTTAGGCCCAGAACCGCCGCCTTGCGGTGACACCTTCGCACCCGGGAAGGTCGACACTAGAAGACGCCGATCCTGCCGGCCAAATCGATCGCAGCTGACGCTAAAGTAGAAGTATAAGAGAAGACAAGTCCACAGCATATCACATATATATATAAAAATCTCCACGATGGGAGTGTCCATAGAATAGTAAAGTGTACAGAAATAAAAAAAAGGGCTGAAGCCCGGTACATCAATATCCTCACTACAGATCTCTCATGCGGAAGCAAAACAAAATAACTACTAGAAGTCAAAACTCACGGTCCCAGCTGGCTGTACTCCTGAGCTAGACTGCCCTATCTCCAATTGCACCGGTCTCCTGGGATGCTCCTCCATACTCGGCTCCACGATCCCCTAATATGATGTGGTTCGAAAACCATTAGTCTAAAAGACTAAGCCCTATCGTCCCCCACCCCTTCCCCCATGCTCCTAGGCACCGAGCGGGGAGGAAGAAAGGAAAGGACGTGAAAGAGGAGAGAAATCAAAAACAGGTGACAGAGGGACCTAGCTAGCAATTTATAATCAGGTTATAATGAGCAAAGTAAGAAAGGAATATAAACCTTCACTTATGTGAATACACATAAGCCAAGGGATCTTCTACAAGGCTCCCATCGTATAAAATGTCCCATACCACTTTATACGTTGGGGTGTCGGTTATCACAAGCAGCATATAAATATTGAAATAACCTTAATTTATAAACTTGCCCACACAAGCTTATAGATCAAGGGGTCGTTTTGCAGGGCCTAATGTATAAGTGTCCCATACCACTTATACTTTAGGTGTCAGGGTTAAATGAATCGTTGATGCTATGACATGCAAGTGGGTATGATGGACATGCAAGTGCAACACACACACCCGACTCTGTGCACACAGACCTTTAGTTCCCTCTTTCGGAGTCGTTACCTCCCAGGATACCTCCGTAGTGGCAGACGGAAGCGGTGGGTTGGGCCTCGCCCACCTCAAAACCAGTAAAAGCACTACCGGTCTGACCTATCGTACGCCTCAACGCTTGGTGCACTAAGCGGACTACCGCGTACTCTTGCCGACAAGACTGCCGGACTTAAGTTTGGCGAAGTGTAAAACCACACTTGCCGAGTCATCGTATAGGCGTCGGTGCATCGACTAACCCATACCGAAGACCCACCACCTTAACTTTCTTTCCTTCCATGCACATGCAAAATTATCGTATCCGAACCGAGCTAAAGCTCCCCGGACCATCCCGTCCGTCACAAGTATCAACCGAGCCAAAGCTCGCCGGACCGAAACGTCCGTCTCTTATTCCAAACCTCATCCCTTTGAACACCGCGGGATGGCGCCCCTTTAAACACCTCGGGACGACTTAACCATTTCCAATATTGTCCAACTAGTGAGTGCGGTGTGAAAACCTATTTACTATATTACTCTTTCGATTTGTTCTTAAAGGTTTACGTTAACCCAGGACTGCCCCCGGTATTCCCTGTGAAGGGCTCTCAAGGGGCACTAGAAACTGTGTTGGGATTACGCCCAGCGTTCCCTTTCGCAAGATACTTATTATTATTGGTTGATTTCCCTTACCCAATACCTTCTCATATTGCGATAGACTAATCCTAGGGTGGTTTAGACCTTTCACTATCGCGGGAACGACCATCTTTCGTCGAACTCGCGTACCTCTAACACACATCAACTCGATTCCCTCACTCCTTAGAACTTTCTCTGGTGACTCATCTACTTTCATTCCAATCCATCCAGCTCGACTAACTCTACACTAATCCAACTCTGATCCTAATACGACCTTTCCCCAAATTACTATTTGCAGACCAACCTATACTAAGAGATGTTTGTGATAGGATGTCCTTCAAATTTTCATCCGAATGACCTAGAATTATTACCGGAGTCCTATCATGACCTAAATGATTTAATTCCAGAATATTATATTTTTCTCAATTAATCTCCTATTTAAATAAATTCTTACAAATGTCAATTATTGTCAAGTTGATCATGAAGTATCTTAAATTATGATCCCACTGACCCAAGGAATTTTTCATAAGTTATAGAATGGTAAAATAATACTGTCAGCCAAGTTTTATAATTTTCTCTTCAATTTTTTTCTATTTATCTCCTAAATAATTCAAAATTCACATATTGGATATTTTTTAAAGGAGGTATAAGGAATTCATTTCCAAAAATTCTAAGAAATTTCCAGCAAGCTCATAATGTTAAAAGAGTGCCACAAACAGAATTTCACTAATTTTCAAGTAACAATGGCTATAAACTTTTATTTCTAAATAATTTACCAAAATGCCATTATGAAGATTTAAAAATTTGTGGTTCATCCAAAATGCTGAGAAAATTAATCAAGGCTATTTATACTCAGATATGTCATCAATAATTTTTTTCATAATTTTCTACTGAGTATTTGCAATAATTCTAAATTAAATGAAATAAGGGCAAAAATGTAATTACCACATTCCCCTTATCAATATTCCTCAAACAGAGACACAAACTTTTTTTTTAGGAGTTAAACATGTCATGATATTATTCTTGACAAAATTTGGAGAAATAACTAAGTGACAAACCTAATTTCAACATTTATTCTTCAAAAGTCCTATTAATTCAATAATTCCAAATAATGGGATTTTTTGACTCCAAAAATCCCATTATTTCAGTGAGGGGTAAAACTCATCCTAATAGGCCACTGAAATTAATTACATGAATTTAGCATGATCCAAATGGGCCTATTACTCAAAATTTCAAAAATTACTATTGGCACCCCAAGCCTAAGCATGTTCATCATTTGCATGTGGGATTACCCACCATACATTGGTCCAAACTTGATGAAATTTTAAAACATATATTTATAATGTCCTGAAGGACAAGCCACCAAAATTTGGGGCATTTTAGAGTTGAATTAACCCAAGAATCACCTAAACAAACCTAGGGGTAATTTGGTAATTCCACACTAATTTTAATTCCAATTAATCCCATTTTTTTGGCAGGACCTCAATATGCCCTAAACCAGTTACTCTCCAAAATCTCAGGTCATTTGGGCCTCTGGATGGGCTTGGGCATCACTTTCAAATTTCTGCATTTTGCTATTTGCAGCCCAAGGCCATTTAATTTTTAGATCTTGCATGTGAGATATCTCAACCTGCAGAGGGTTAAATTGTCTAATATTTCTACCATATGTCTAATATACTACTAAGAGCAGGCCACCAAAATTTGGGGCATTTTGGAGTTGATATGCTCCAATTATCAACAAAATTTAATTTATCATAATTTGACTAAAACTATAGCATTATATTCCCCAAAAATTTCCATTTTTGGGGAGGGCCTAGATATTCCTAATTAGGCCACATGCCCAAAATTTCAGCCCATTTGGACTTAGGGTTTGGGCAGGGCACCCATTTTAGTTTCTGCCCTACTCTAGGACCAGCCCTAGGAAAATGGCTCTATAGGGCAGTACATTTAACCAAAAATTATGTGTAACATGTCATATTAAAGGTGACTCCAATACCTACAAATTTCATGTTGAGACCATTTTATGCAAAAGGCTGTAAGTGCCATAAAATTGGCATGCAAAGGTCGGTTATAAAGGATATAAAATGACACTATTCATTAATTAAATAAATCCAGAATTTATATATATGCATGGCACTAATCCTAAAGCAAATCCGACGGCTGCTGTATTTCTTCCCCGATTCGACTGGTTTTCTGCCCGAACTTCACGGGCCTTTTCCCGGCCGCCTCCGGCGGCGCCTCCACCGGCAAACTTCTCCTCTCCCCTCACGGTGGTGGGGGCGAGCTTTTCCGGCGGCTAGGGCGGCCGGAGGTGGCGGCGCCACCTCACCCGAGATCTTCAAAATAAGCCATTAATGGCTGAAAAGTAAGGTTTTGCTCGGGCTCATTCGATCCCGAACCCTAACCTAGGTATTCCTAAGATCTAAGCATGAAGAGAGAGGTGAGGGAGGACCTTCCCGGCGGCCTTGCAACGTGAGGAGCGGCGGGGAACCATGGCGGCGGTGGCGGCGGTGGCGGCGCTTCTCCCTTGGTTTTCACGGCTAGGGCTCGGTTTTTCTCTCTCACTCTCTACTGCTCTCCTTGTCCTGGGAGAGATGAAACTGAAAGGAGAGAGGGGAAATGAGGAGATGAAGTATAGAGGTGGGTGGGTGATAATTCCTATGTGAGAGGTGGAGGGTTTGCCTTGTTTTTGTCACCATGCATGCATGGGTGGGTCCCACTCCATTCCAGCTCCTTCTTATGACTCAATGGGTCGGCCAGCCCATGTGGGGGCTGATGGCATGGGTCCAAGTGGCTCATTTCCCTTAAACACCCTTAAATACCCCTTTCTCTCTCCTAAATTATTCTTTAAATTTTTGAGATTCTCTCTCTCTCTCTCTCTCTCTCCTAGTCACTAAGTTGGCTGGTAACTCTCATATTGGCAGCCCACATGTTTATTTCATCCACCAAAATATGGTTAGCCCAAGTGAGTTGGGCTTGAGCTTGAGTTAGCCCATTTGGGCTAGCTTGACCCAAACCTAGGCTATGGTTGACTTAGGTCAATTTGGTCTTTGAGGTTGGCCCAAATGGGTCCTTAGTGACTCATTGGCCTCCCCTAAGGCCTAGGTAGGATTGTATTGGCCCTTTGGAGGTCACTTGACCCTTAAGTAGGGTACCTTGACTACTTTAGGGCTAGAGTTGACTTTGGTCAACTTAGCCTTTTTGGTTGGCCCCAATGGGTCCTTGGTGACCCGTTGGCCTCTCACTATGGTTATGAAGGTATGTGTGGGGTCCACTTGGCTAAGGGAACTTCAATTGGCCCTTGTGTAGGCCAGTTTGACCCAATGTAGGCTAGGTTGACCCATTTAGGGTTAGAGTTGACTTTGGTCAACTCAGCCTCTTGGGTGGACCCCAATGGGTCCTAGGTGACCCTTTGACCTCACTCTAGGGTTAGGTGGGCTTGGGTGCGGCCCACTTGGCTTGGGGATGGTCAATTGACCCTAAGTAGGTTGGTTTGACCCATTTAGGGTTAGGGTTGACTTGGGTCAACTTAACCCTTTTGACTGCCCTCCATGGGTCCTTATTGATCGAATGGATCTTACCATGGTTTGATGAGAACATGGTGGGGTCTTGAAGTCTTGGTGATGCCCCATGGTTATCTTAAACAAAGGTTCAGGAATTTACTATTTGCACACCATAGTGGTCTCAGCCACATTCTTAGGTTTCCTTGGTCTTCTTGGGCTTCCTAGGGTTTGGTCATGACCTAGTCATGGCCAATAACCACACTTAGGGGTCTAGTTGGAAATGAGATGTTACAAATCCCAATAAACAAAACAAAGATTTCGTCCCCAAAATCGAGGTTAGGCCTACGGGGATTTCTACCGAAGAAAAGAAACTGGTAACATCCCATAAGAAGTGGAAGATTACATTTCGATGCCATGGTTGCTAAGCGGGGTTCAAAGGGAAAAACCTAAATATACGACCAATTCGCCCAATTGGCAAAGTCAAGATCCCAATAAACAAAAGATTAGCCCCTACTCTTCCTAGGGCAGCCTTACTAGTTTTAAAAAAAATGAAAGTAAAATGAACATGTTGAGAGGTTGTGAGGTATACCTGACTAAATAGCTCTAGATACCTTTCCTACATCAGGTCCCTGTGGCTCCCAAGTATGCTCCTCTCGTCCGTGGTTCCTCCACAGGACCTTGACTAGCGGGATCGTCTTGCGGCGCAAGACTCGTATCCCCTGGTCGTCGATCCGTATCGGCTCCAAATGTACAGATCGATCCGAAGCTACCGGCCCATCAGTGGCCGTAATCTGCAACTCCGGGCGTAGTAGAGCCCTCATGAGTGAAGACACGTGAAAGACGTCATGCAAGCCGGCCAGCTCCGGTGACAGCTCCAGCCGGTAAGCTAATGGACCGATCCGCCCCAGGATCTTGAACGACCCCATGTACCTCGGGCTAAGCTTCTTCCGCCGACCACGTACTCGTGAAACCCCATGCATCGGCTGGATCTTCAAGAACAGCCGATCCCTTGCCTGAAATTCCACTAGACGATGTCGAGCGTCATAATACTTCGTCTGCCTGCTCTGCGCCTCCAGCATTCTATCCCGTATCAGTCGTACCTGCACCTCAGTATCCTCGATAAAGTCCGTGCCCACAATCTTTGGACCCTCGTCTTGTATCCAAGACAACGGAGTCCTACATTTCCGCCCATACAACGCCTCATATGGAGCCATCTGTATACTAGACTGATGACTGTTATTGTACGAAAACTCCACTAGGGGCAACATCCTCCCCCAGGACTCTCCACGGTCCACAATACACAGTCTCAGCAGGTCCTCCAGTGTCCGGTTTGTGCGCTCTGTTTGCCCATCTGTCTGGGCTTGGAGGCAGCAACAGAATTGTCGCTGGGGCTTCGAAGGGTTTTCCGCCTATCCATGCCTCCAGGTTGCAACGGGATGATGCAAACAGCTCCGACCCGTCAGGTAGCCGTATCCGTAACATCTGGGCGGTGATCCTCTCCACGCCTCCTAACCTTTGGATAAAGGTCTCCGACACAAACGAGTACGAAGCACCCGTGTCGAAGGGAGTGTGTGCGGGCTTGCCGCAAATGAAGACGATGCCTGTAATAACTTGCTCCGGGTTCCTGGGTTGAGCCAGGTCCAGTGCATAAATCTGCTGTCCTCCCGGCCTGCGATCTCTACCCTGATATCTGTGTCCTTGGACACGTCCTCGGCCTCCAAAATGCTGAGTCGGTGGGGCAATCTGTGGTGCTGGTGGAGGCATCCCTCTCACGGGACAATTTCTCTTGATGTGCCCCACCTGATGGCAGTGGTAACATTCCGACGGAGTGTAAGCCCCACCTCCCAGTCACTGCACATCTCTCATCTGAATAGACTGAGGGGCCATCGTCACCTGCCCCCTCGACTCCTGCCTCACCTCCTGTCGAGGCTGATCCTCCACCTTCTGTACCTCTGGCGCACGACCTCGCCGCTGATCGTTTCGGGCTCCCCGGCTCTAATCCTCCGTTGGCCGTTTTCGGCCTCTGGTGGTGAGCCAATCTGCCTCTAACCTTTTTTTGCCATCTCCAGAATACGAGTGATAGGCCCGTCCGAAACGAAAAGAAGTGCATCCCTCATGTCTTCCCGTAAACCTTTGTAGAACCTCTTGGTGTACGCTGCCTCATCTAGCCGGTAGGAGTCTGCAAAACGGGCCAGATGGTTGAATTCTCGATGGTATTCCACCACCATCCTGGAACCTTGCTTCAACTGCAAGAAGCGGTCCTCCAGCTCATCTCGGGCCGACTGCGGAACAAAGTGCTCCAACAGCATGAGCCTGAACTCCTCCCACGTAACCTCGGCAGCCTCCCTATCAGCAAAGGTAGTCTCCAGAACTGTCTTCCACCACCGCTTGGCATGGGACTCCAAGCAGGAAACAACCAGTGGCACCCTCTCCTCCCAAAGGCTCCGTATCCCTGTCAGCATCTCCTCCATGATGTCTAGCCATTCCTCTGTCCGAACTACCCCCTCTGTCCCCAAGTAGGACGGGGGAGAGAGTCCTCGAAAGATGCTGAGCCAGTTGGCTCCCGGAATAGGCTGCGGAGCCGGGGCCTGTTGGTTCCTAAAGGCTTCCAGGATAGCCGTCAGAGTCTGTCCCATGTCAGACTGTAGGAATTGAGTGGGAACCGGCGGCGGTGGTGCAACTTCTGGAATCTGTGTAGGCAGTACTGGAGGTTGCGTCACAAAATTTATCGTCAGAACTTTTTCAACCTTAACTAAAATGGACAATTATATATGTGATCCCCACATGGGCATACCACTGCTTTCGCTGCTTAGTTTGTCCCCAAACTAAACTCGCGCGGGGGTGACCCAGGGGTTGTGGACTGTTACTTTTGGATCGAGGTTTGCTTTGATACCACTTGTAAGACCCCCTTTTTTTCCTTTAAAACCCCGGGGTCTTAGGCCCAGAACCGCCGCCTTGCGGTGACACCTTCGCACCCGGGAAGGTCGACACTACAAGACGCCGATCCTGCCGGCCAAATCGATCGCAGCTGACGCTAAAGTAGAAGTATAAGAGAAGACAAGTCCACAGCATATCACATATATATATAAAAATCTCCACGATGGGAGTGTCCATAGAATAGTAAAGTGTACAGAAATAAAAAAAAGGGCTGAAGCCCGGTACATCAATATCCTCACTACAGATCTCTCATGCGGAAGCAAAACAAAACAACTACTAGAAGTCAAAACTCACGGTCCCAGCTGGCTGTACTCCTGAGCTAGACTGCCCTATCTCCAATTGCACCGGTCTCCTGGGATGCTCCTCCATACTCGGCTCCACGATCCCCTAATATGATGTGGTTCGAAAACCATTAGTCTAAAAGACTAAGCCCTATCGTCCCCCACCCCTTCCCCCATGCTCCTAGGCACCGAGCGGGAGGAATAAAGGAAAGGACGTGAAAGAGGAGAGAAATCAAAAAAACAGGTGACAGGGGGACCTAGCTAGCAATTTATAATCAGGTTATAATGAGCAAAGTAAGAAAGGAATATAACCTTCACTTATGTGAATACACATAAGCCAAGGGATCTTCTACAAGGCTCCCATCGTATAAAATGTCCCATGCCACTTTATACGTTGGGGTGTCGGTTATCACAAGCAGCATATAAATATTGAAATAACCTTAATTTATAAACTTGCCCACACAAGCTTATAGATCAAGGGGTCGTTTTGCAGGGCCTAATGTATAAGTGTCCCATACCACTTATACTTTAGGTGTCAGGGTTAAATGAATCGTTGATGCTATGACATGCAAGTGGGTATGATGGACATGCAAGTGCAACACACACACCCGACTCTGTGCACACAGACCTTTAGTTCCCTCTTTCGGAGTCGTTACCTCCCAGGATACCTCCGTAGTGGCAGACGGAAGCGTGGGTTGGGCCTCGCCCACCTCAAAACCAGTAAAAGCACTACCGGTCTGACCTATCGTACGCCTCAACGCTTGGTGCACTAAGCGGACTACCGCGTACTCTTGCCGACAAGACTGCCGGACTTAAGTTTGGCGAAGTGTAAAAACCACACTTGCCGAGTCATCGTATAGGCGTCGGTGCATCGACTAACCCATACCGAAGACCCACCACCTTAACTTTCTTTCCTTCCATGCACATGCAAAATTATCGTATCCGAACCGAGCTAAAGCTCCCGGACCATCCCGTCCGTCACAAGTATCAACCGAGCCAAAGCTCGCCGGACCGAAACGTCCGTCTCTTATTCCAAACCTCATCCCTTTGAACACCGCGGGATGGCGCCCCTTTAAACACCTCGGGACGACTTAACCATTTCCAATATTGTCCAACTAGTGAGTGCGGTGTGAAAACCTATTTACTATATTACTCTTTCGATTTGTTCTTAAAGGTTTACGTTAACCCAGGACTGCCCCCGGTATTCCCTGTGAAGGGCTCTCAAGGGGCACTAGGAACTGTGTTGGGATTACGCCCAGCGTTCCTTTCGCAAGGTACTTATTATTATTGGTTGATTTCCCTTACCCAATACCTTCTCATATTGCGATAGACTAATCCTAGGGTGGTTTAGACCTTTCACTATCGCGGGAACGACGATCTTTCGTCGAACTCGCGTACCTCTAACACACATCAACTCGATTCCCTCACTCCTTAGAACTTTCTCTGGTGACTCATCTACTTTCATTCCAATCCATCCAGCTCGACTAACTCTACACTAATCCAACTCTGATCCTAATACGACCTTTCCCCAAATTACTATTTGCAGACCAACCTATACTAAGAGATGTTTGTGATAGGATGTCCTTCAAATTTTCATCCGAATGACCTAGAATTATTACCGGAGTCCTATCATGACCTAAATGATTTAATTCCAGAATATTATATTTTTCTCAATTAATCTCCTATTTAAATAAATTCTTACAAATGCCAATTATTATCAAGTTGATCATGAAGTATCTTAAATTATGATCCCACTGACCCAAAGAATTTTTCATAAGTTATAGAATGGTAAAATAATACTGTCAGCCAAGTTTTATAATTTTCTCTTCAATTTTTTTCTATTTATCTCCTAAATAATTCAAAATTCACATATTGGATATTTTTCAAAGGAGGTATAAGGAATTCATTTCCAAAAATTCTAAGAAATTTCCAGCAAGCTCATAATGTTAAAAGAGTGCCACAAACAGAATTTCACTAATTTTCAAGTAACAATGGCTATAAACTTTTATTTCTAAATAATTTACCAAAATGCCATTATGAAGATTTAAAAATTTGTGGTTCATCCAAAAATGCTGAGAAAATTAATCAAGGCTATTTATACTCAGATATGTCATCAATAATTTTTTTCATAATTTTCTACTGAGTATTTGCAATAATTCTAAATTAAATGAAATAAGGGCAAAAATGTAATTACCACATTCCCCTTATCAATATTCCTCAAACAGAGACACAAACTTTTTTTTTTTGGAGTTAAACATGTCATGATATTATTCTTGACAAAATTTGGAGAAATAACTAAGTGACAAACCTAATTTCAACATTTATTCTTCAAAAGTCCTATTAATTCAATAATTCCAAATAATGAGATTTTTTGACTCCAAAAATCCCATTATTTCAGTGAGGGGTAAAACTCATCCTAATAGGCCACTGAAATTAATTACATGAATTTAGCATGATCCAAATGGGCCTATTACTCAAAATTTCAAAAATTACTATTGGCACCCCAAGCCTAAGCATGTTCATCATTTGCATGTGGGATTACCCACCATACATTGGTCCAAACTTGATGAAATTTAAAACATATATTTATAATGTCCTGAAGGACAAGCCACCAAAATTTGGGGCATTTTAGAGTTGAATTAACCCAAGAATCACCTAAACAAACCTAGGGGTAATTTGGTAATTCCACACTAATTTTAATTCCAATTAATCCCATTTTTGGCAGGACCTCAATATGCCCTAAACCAGTTACTCTCCAAAATCTCAGGTCATTTGGGCCTCTGGATGGGCTTGGGCATCACTTTCAAATTTCTGCATTTTGCTATTTGCAGCCCAAGGCCATTTAATTTTTAGATCTTGCATGTGAGATATCTCAACCTGCAGAGGGTTAAATTGTCTAATATTTCTACCATATGTCTAATATACTACTAAGGGCAGACCACCAAAATTTGGGGCATTTTGGAGTTGATATGCTCCAATTATCAACAAAATTTAATTTATCATAATTTGACTAAAACTATAGCATTATATTCCCCAAAAATTTCCATTTTTGGGGAGGGCCTAGATATTCCTAATTAGGCCACATGCCCAAAATTTCAGCCCATTTGGACTTAGGGTTTGGGCAGGGCACCCATTTTAGTTTCTGCCCTACTCTAGGACCAGCCCTAGGAAAATGGCTCTATAGGGCAGTACATTTAACCAAAAATTATGTGTAACATGTCATATTAAAGGTGACTCCAATACCTACAAATTTCATGTTGAGACCATTTTATGCAAAAGGCTGTAAGTGCCATAAAATTGGCATGCAAAGGTCGGTTATAAAGGATATAAAATGACACTATTCATTAATTAAATAAATCCAGAATTTATATATATGCATGGCACTAATCCTAAAGCAAATCCGACGGCTGCTGTATTTCTTCCCCGATTCGACTGGTTTTCTGCCCGAACTTCACGGGCCTTTTCCCGGCCGCCTCCGGCGGCGCCTCCACCGGCAAACTTCTCCTCTCCCCTCACGGTGGTGGGGGCGAGCTTTTCCGGCGGCTAGGGCGGCCGGAGGTGGCGGCGCCACCTCACCCGAGAGCTTCAAAATAAGCCATTAATGGCTGAAAAGTAAGGTTTTGCTCGGGCTCATTCGATCCCGAACCCTAACCTAGGTATTCCAAAGATCTAAGCATGAAGAGAGAGGTGAGGGAGGACCTTCCCGGCGGCCTTGCAACGTGAGGAGCGGCGGGGAACCATGGCGGCGGTGGCGGCGGTGGCGGCGCTTCTCCCTTGGTTTTCACGGCTAGGGCTCGGTTTTTCTCTCTCACTCTCTGCTGCTCTCCTTGTCCTGGGAGAGATGAAACTGAAAGGAGAGAGGGGAAATGAGGAGATGAAGTATAGAGGTGGGTGAGTGATAATTCCTATGTGAGAGGTGGAGGGTTTGCCTTGTTTTTGTCACCATGCATGCATGGGTGGGTCCCACTCCATTCCAGCTCCTTCTTATGACTCAATGGGTCGGCCAGCCCATGTGGGGGCTGATGGCATGGGTCCAAGTGGCTCATTTCCCTTAAACACCCTTAAATACCCCTTTCTCTCTCCTAAATTATTCTTTAAATTTTTGAGATTCTCTCTCTCTCTCTCTCTCTCTCTCTCTCTCCTAGTCACTAATTTGGCTGGTAACTCTCATATTGGCAGCCCACATGTTTATTTCATCCACCAAAATATGGTTAGCCCAAGTGAGTTGGGCTTGAGCTTGAGTTAGCCCATTTGGGCTAGCTTGACCCAAACCTAGGCTATGGTTGACTTAGGTCAATTTGGTCTTTGAGGTTGGCCCAAATGGGTCCTTAGTGACTCATTGGCCTCCCCTAAGGCCTAGGTAGGATTGTATTGGCCCTTTGGAGGTCACTTGACCCTTAAGTAGGGTACCTTGACTACTTTAGGGCTAGAGTTGACTTTGGTCAACTTAGCCTTTTTGGTTGGCCCCAATGGGTCCTTGGTGACCCGTTGGCCTCTCACTATGGTTATGAAGGTATGTGTGGGGTCCACTTGGCTAAGGGAACTTCAATTGTCCCTTGTGTAGGCCAGTTTGACCCAATGTAGGCTAGGTTGACCCATTTAGGGTTAGAGTTGACTTTGGTCAACTCAGCCTCTTGGGTGGACCCCAATGGGTCCTAGGTGACCCTTTTACCTCACTCTAGGGTTAGGTGGGCTTGGGTGCGGCCCACTTGGCTTGGGGATGGTCAATTGACCCTAAGTAGGTTGGTTTGACCCATTTAGGGTTAGGGTTGACTTGGGTCAACTTAACCCTTTTGACTGCCCTCCATGGGTCCTTATTGATCGAATGGATCTTACCATGGTTTGATGAGAACATGGTGGGGTCTTGAAGTCTTGGTGATGCCCCATGGTTATCTTAAACAAAGGTTCAGGAATTTACTATTTGCACACCATAGTGGTCTCAACCACATTCTTAGGTTTCCTTGGTCTTCTTGGGCTTCCTAGGGTTTGGTCATGACCTAGTCATGGCCAATAACCACACTTAGGGGTCTAGTTGGAAATGAGATGTTACACTACCGTGCTGTGCACTAGCGTTGTGCGTGCATGCTAGTGCCGCGCCGCGCGCACGAGGCGCTCGGTAACGCTACGGGCGCGAGCGCTTGCGTGTCGCGTTCCCATGAGGCGTGCACGAGCGCTTGCGCGCCTGCGAGGCGCCTGTTTGACTTTGCCCTCTTCTCAGGCGTTTTCGAGCCTACAGGGGGAGCACGACTTTTTGCGTGTAACTTGTCATGTCGGGTTGGTTTTCCCCACGTGTTCTTGATCCGAGTTTTTCTGGTTTGGCTCAAAAGCTTCAGGGGGAACCCCATCAAATATTTATAATACTTCCAGCTCAAAGCCCTGCCCTAAATAGACACGCAACTTACGGTTCACTAACGAGTCGGTCTCAACACCCACAAACATACATGAAATATTCAACATTAATTTGGCCTACGAGTGAGTCACACATATATTTTTGTTCATTATACTCCATATTGCCAATAATAAGTTTTTTGTTGTGGAGAGGGAGTTTCGTTCAAACATTATTTTATATTTATTTCCTGTTATTATTTGATGCTCAATTGAACCAACCCGGTCCAGCTGGACCGGTTCTGTTTTGTCATATTGCTTTATATAACAGGAGGCATGAGAAAATCCCGATTCTAACCTAACCTAAAGTATCGGGAGAAAGGAAAGCACCGAGCGGCAGAATCGGGCGGAAGAAGCAGAGCGGCGGCAAGATCGGGAAGAATCGATCTAGGAGAGAGAGCAGTGGCGTTCGTCGGCGTTCCCGAGCGAGGCATCCGGCAGCAGTTTGGCGAGGTTCAGCGCGGCTTCCGAAAGGAGATTCGGCGGCGACATCAACCTAGCAGCGACATCGGGCGATCGGGAGAGGCGATGGCATCGACCTAGCGGCGGCTTCGGAATCCCGATCGAGCTGTCGGGCTCGGATTCTGGAGGAGATCAGCGGCATCGGGAAGAAAGCGACGGCATCGGGCGGTTCTTCTTCGGGAAAGATCGAGCGACGGCGCGGCGACATCGGGAAGACAGAGACGCTTCTTCTCCGGCGACGATCGTGGGCATAGGGCCGATCTTGGGCCGGCTCTTCTTCTCCAGCGGGCATAGGGCCCAATCTTGGGTCAGCGGTTCTTCTTCGGCAAGGATCGGGATACCGATCAAGGCGGGCAACTCCGGCGTCTCCGGCGATCCAGCGGCGGCGGCAACTTCGGCGGTGAAAGAAGGCATAAGGCTGCGATTCCTTCATTTTGAAGAGAGCAGCGATTTTCTTGGCCGGAGGGCGACGACGTGTGGCAGAGGGAAAATCGGGTTACCCGATTTTGGGCACCAGCGGCGCATCAGGTTCATCTCCAGCGTGTGACAGCGGCTTGGCCGGCTGTATCCAGGGAGGAGAGGGGGCTCACGGCGGTGGCTGGGTGCAGATTCCGGAGGCGAAGATCAGTTTCAGATCCAGGCTCAGATTGGTCAGTTTTGCGGCCGGCATAGGGGAGTTTTATTCCCTTTCTCTTGCTTTCTTGTTGTTCTTTATTTCCTATTTTAGGTTAGTGTCGATCCGCTAAGGATCGTTGAGTGGCTGTGTTGTAATCAGATATTTTTCGATTAGTGGATCCGGCGCGCTCTCCCCGTGGATGTAGGAGCTTAACTCCGAACCACATATATCTCTTGTCGTCTGTGTGTTTTTTCTGTGTTTTGGAAACTCGAACTGATTGTTTGGTGCGCGCCATTATTTGCTCAAATATTTTGCTTCCGTTGCTATTGTCCGCGACGAGTTCCGTACTCGCGGGCAGGTGCCAATTGCACAACAATTTCCAACCACCGCCATCAATCTAATTCACACCTTAATTTTGAATGGGGATTGTTTCATGCAGAGGATTAATTTTCATTTTATAAATGTGAATAATTTTTTCATTAAAAAAAAATGAGATTAGTGAATCTGTTGTTGTTGAATCAACTTCTAATTAATCTGCACCATAAAATGTATATCATATGTTTGAAGTCAAATAAAGAGGATCCCCGTAATTTAAGGTGATTGATAGCTGACTACTTTTCGTATCCCAATGTTAATCTCAATTCGAAATGTTATCACCAACTTGATTTTTGGCTTCCACAACCCAATATTTGTGCTCGCCGTGCTCCACTGCTTCGTCTCATCCTCGTATAAGATCTCAAAGGAAGGGCCAAAGGAAGGGCGATATAACAAGTAGCCTTCAGCACCATATGCTAAGCCAGAGAAGCCGGGGAAAACTCACAGAAGTGGTAGTAGAGGGAGGATATTCGACCAACCGCTTGCTTACGGCGTGGCGAGCTCTTTTTTTGCGCTTCTTCTGTTGATGTTCCTTCCTCGGACAGATCCGAAAGGAGCTGCAATGTGCCCTAACTTCCTATAACCAGAGCTCTAACATCCGGACGGTTAACCTTCTTATGTATCTCTTTACATCCTCTATTGCCGACAAGATTGGTAAGATTAACAAATGTAGCATGAAAAACTAATTGTAGGAGAAAAAATTATTTATAATTATTAATTACTTAATTAGTACTTGGTTAGAGCCTGAAGGGAGGGAGGGTTATGTTCCAAGCGTGGGACCCATTTATCTCTCTTTATTTTCTTCTGTGTTTCGGTGCACAAGCAAGCAAGCAGCCATCTCATTTCCCCGTTCGTGCACGTTTCGGCCAAGTGCAGCCACCAAACATATTTCAAACCGTGCAGAACCCACCACCGATTGCCACGTCACAGCCTCCTCCACCAAACTTCAAAGCGGGAGCTTGCGTGGAGGGAAAGACGAATCCTCTTCTCTCTTCGTGGCTCTCAACCCGTAGGTCAACTTCGAGGGGCCGCTGATTATATACGACATGCCTTTTACTTAGATTCTCGGCATCCCATACTCATCGATGGGAAATTCACTGGTTTGCGCGGCCGCCGGTGCCGGAGACAGGTTGGTGACGGCGTCTAGGGACGGCGATGCCGCCGAGGTGGAATTGTTGCTGGCGCGCAACCCGGGCCTCGCGAAATACTCCACCTTCGCCGCCCAGAACTCTCCCCTGCACTTCGCCGCCGCCAAGGGCCATACAGAGGTACCTTTTTTTCTCTTCTTCTAATTCCCCGTTTCCCCCCGCATTTGTCTTCTTTTCCGCCGCCGGCCGTAATCTGCGAGCGTGTGGCGGTTTCAGGTAGTGGAGCTGCTGCTGGAGAAGGGGGCGGATGTCAACTCCCGAAACTACTCTGGTCTGGTATATAATGACTGCCATTTGTTGATTCGTAATCCAAGATTTGATTTCAGCTTAAGATTGTTGTTCTTCATTCTGTGAATTGTTTATGAAGACGCCATTGATGCAAGCTTGTCGGTTTGGGCACTGGGAGGTTGTGCAGGCCCTTCTGCTGTTCAGATGCAACGTGAGTATTTTCATTATTTGGCATCAGTGGGTTTCCATTCCAAATTTACTTTTTTAAGGTTTCCATTCTCTTATGGAGTCCATTTTTGTCCAATTAAGGTTTCGAGGGCGGCCTACTTCACCGGTCAGACTGCCCTGCACTTTGCCGCCGCAGGCGGCCATGTCCGATGCATCCGGCTCCTGCTTGCAGACTTTGTTCCAAGTGCTCCATTATTGGGGCATGTCAAGAGCTCCCAATGTTTCTCCGGAGTTGAATTTGATCAATTGTATGTTGATTTGATAATCCTGAACTGCCTCAATTTAATCAAAGAACTCTGTTTGGTAAAATAAAATGAGCTGTTTGGTTGATCAGCAGAGCTCTGTCGAGGTTGATCAACAAGGTGTCTGATGGAGGGTTGACCCCGCTGCATATGGCGGCAGTCAAAGGGCACTTCGACTGTGTTCAACTCTTGCTCGATTTCTCTGCAAATCTATCAGCAACAACCTTTAATTATTGCTCATATTTCAGGATAATAGGTATTTCATTTCTGCTGGATGTTTATGATTATTTCTTCTTTATGTTCTTCCAGGACTGAATTAGTTCATGAGATCTTAATTAGTTTGGAATTCATGTGCAGGAGCAGGCAGTACCCCTTTGCATTTCGCAGCATTTGGAGGAGATTTTAAATGTTGTCAGGCAAAGCAGACTAAACTTTTCATTTTTTATCATGTAAGAGTTATCCCACTCTTCGCTCCCCGAGTTCTTACACATTTTCCATGAATCATGCAGATTCTTCTTGCTAGAGGAGCTTCCCGGTTAACACTGAATTTAAATGGGTATAAATTTCTTTTTGAGTAGATCTTCTAATTGCTGTTCTGACTTGAGAATCTGCATGAATTTGTCTACAATCTAGGATCTGATAAAGGTCATCATATCAGTGAGTTTCTTTTTTGTTGTTTACACTCTTCCAGATGTCTTCCTGTTGATGTATCAAGGATGTGGGGAAGACAACACCTTGTGCCACTCTTATCACCCAAATCCGAGTTGAAATTGCCCATCTTCACTCCATCAAGCTACCTATCTTTGCCTCTTATGAGTATTCTCAACATAGCCAGGTATACAAAGAACCTTATTCACTCGTTTTTTTACTTATATGTGTATATTAGTGATTCTTCCCTTAACTTGAAAGAACTATTTTATTCTTTATTATGCTAAGGAGTGATGTTAGTATAGAGGTCTTTCCATACTTTCCAACGGTTAAAAATGTGAAAATGTTGAAGTGTGAAGCTGGCGTGGTCTGGTTTTGCAGGCCGCAGAGACCACAGAGACCGTGTGGCTTGTTGACTTGACTAAGCTGTGTAATCGCGAAGTACGCGCGGTCTGATTCGGAAGTCCGCACAGTTATGCGGTATGGTGTTGCTAACCGTCATTTTACTTGTACAACCCCGTGTCCGGCGAGCAAGGTCACCAGGGTCTAGGCAGATCGGGCTGAGGACAATAGGCGAGCTCGACAGTAAAGGGGCGAGCCCGAGCTCGACATTCGTCGACCAGAGGTCGACGATCGGCGATCCCGAGCTCGGCATTCGCCGAACGAGGCACAACTCACATCCTCGCAGGGGATCTCGGCAGCAGTAGGCGAGCAGAGCATGCCAAGGTGGTCAAAGCTCCCCAGCTCGCCTGGATATATGAGGTACTTTTTACTGTTTTTCCCCCACTGGTCTGCCCATAGCCCTTCAAAACAGCGGAGTATGGCTGTTGGCAGACCCAACCAAGGGTTTCCTGGTAATTTCAGGTCAGTTCTTCTGGTTATTGGCAGTCCGGATCTCAAAAGCTATAAATAGGACCCAAGGGGTACCCCAGAAAAGTGGCTCTTCCCTGTGCTCTCTTGCTCCAATCTTCAAGTGCTTTCTGAGGGTACCTTAGCTCGGCTTCTGGCTAAGGAGGGGAAGCGCTCTGAGATCTTTCAGGTTTGTGGTGGGACCTCCCCCGCCGAGCCCTTGGGTCTGTGTTACCTCGTCTTCTTTGTTGTTTTGCTTGCAGGATCGAAGTAGGCGCGAGACCACCCCTTCCCCAAGGGCGAACTCCACGAGAGATCGAGGAATCGGTTTCAACATTTTGGTGCGGTGAGCGTGGACTGTGGTCAGCGCAGAAAAGCTTCGGCGAGCTCAATGACGGGAGGACAAGGATCTTACAGGCAGAACTCGCCGCCCCCCCCGCCTCTCGCAACGGTGGGGATGTTGGAAGACTTCAGGAACGAGGTGCTGGGCCTCGTCAAGTTCGCACTCGGCGCGCGGGCCGAGTGCTCGACTCCGGCAGCCCAGATCGCGGCCGCCCCCTCTTTGGGCGAGGACGCCCCCGGCTGGCGAGCTGGGAAAAAAGTGGCCGAAGAGGGCCGAGGGTGCGAGCTCCCAGGGCGCGAGCTCTTCCCCGGCTCGGCGGCCGAGGCCGGTTCGGCGAGCTGGGCTCGCGAGACTCGCCAGCTCGCCCAGTGGGGGGAGGCAGTCCTTTCAGCGAGCTGGTCTCCTCAGCTCCAATCCCAGATGGGTTCAGGGAACCCGAGATGTCTTACTATACCGGGAAGGGAGACCCGGTCCAGCATGTACAATGGTTCGAGGATGTGGTCTCCATCCGTCAGATGTCAGACGGATTCAAATGCCGACTCTTCGCTATCACCCTCCGGGAGAAGGCAAGGGAGTGGTTCCACCAGCTCCCGGCCAGCTCCATCTACTGCTTCGAGGACCTGAGCCGAGGGTTCATGCTGAGATTCACCACCTCGAAGAGGAGGAAGAATGAGTCCGAGTCCCTGTTCCACATAAAGCAGGGGGTGAACGAGACGTTGGGGAGCTATGTGGACCGATTCCAGGAGGAAGTTACTCAAGTCCAGGAGATGCCGGGCCACAGTCTGATGATGGCTTTTACCCTGGGCCTGCAACAGGGTTTCTTCTGGATGGAGCTGAAGAGAGTTCCCCCCCTCTCCTACGAGGAGCTGATGGAGAGGGCGGCAAGAGAAGTCGACGGGGAGACGTCAAATCCGGAATTTGCAAGGAAGTTGGCCAGGTGGGCAACCGAGGAGGAAAATGAGTCGAAGGGAGGAAGAGGACAGGAGGAGAGGAGAGGAGACCCCAGGCAGAGGGAGCAGAGGCAGCTCCAAGGGCAGCAACAGCCGAGGTGGGGGCGTCAAGAGCCCGACCGACGGCTAGGATGGAGACCTGAGTGGCAGGGGCAGGGGCCACAGAGAGGGTATTACGGAAGGGATCACTACCAGGGGAGGCAAGATCAGTTCCACCCCCCAGGCTGGAGGCAGGGCCAGAGGTCCCGGCTCCCCGATCAGGAAGAGGCCATGACCATAGCCTTGGGAGCAAGGAGGGGAGCGTGGAGGAGGAGAAGAAGAGAGGTCAGGGTGGAGCTGCCCTATTGCGACTTCCATCAGGAAGAGGGCATGACACAGCCACCTGCCCGGAGTTCCTCGAAATGAGAGGGAACATGGAGCAGCAGCAGCAGCAGCAACAGCAGGGAGGTCGGCAAGAAGTGAGGATCGAGGAGGTCCTGCCTCGGGCGGAGGAGGATCGGTGCGAAGACCGGGTGGACGTTGGAACCCGAGGAGGGATCGGAGTGATCCACGGGGGAGTGGGGGTCGAAGCCTCCCGCAAGGCAAGCCTCCACACCATGTACCGGCGAAGCGTCGCCTCCACGTCCCAAACCCCACCCCCGGAGGAGAGGATCCCTTTCTCCAGGAGCGATATGCCAGACCACGAAGACCCATTCTGCGATGCGCTGGTCATTAAGGCAGCCATCGAGAACTTCACCGTCTCTCGGATCCTCGTGGACAACGGGAGCTCCGTCAACGTCGTCTTCAAAAAGGCGTTTGATGCAATGAAAGTGGAGGCTAGGAGGGTGCTGGCCTCAGACGGGCCCTTGTTCGGGTTTTCAGGAGAAAGGAAGGAAGTAGAGGGAGGAGTTGGTCTCCATGTCACCTTGGGGGGGCAGTCCCGAAATTGCAAGTTCGTCATTGTGGACGCCCCCAGCAGCTACAGCGCCATCTTCGAGAGGCTTCTTATCAGCGCCTTCCGCTGCGTCCCCTCGTCTTTCCATCAGTGCTTGAAGTTCAACGCTGAGGGGGTCCAGGTCAGGATCAGGGGGGACCCAAAGGTGGCACGGGAGTGTTATGTCACTGCGGTGAACACCATCTCCTGGCAGGAGGGAGCCGAGGAGATGAGACGAAGGATGGAGGAGGTCGAGCAGGAAGCAGGAGGGGAGGAGCTGGGAGTGAAGGACTGCGCAGAGGAGGCGGCAGGAGGAGATCTGGAGGAGGTGGTCGAAGTGAGGGCCGAGGGAGGAGAGATGGAGGTAGAGGCCCCGTTCCGGAGGAAGGGGATGCCGAGGGATGGGGAGAGCAATCCAGGCTGGAGGCAGCAGAGGAAGTGGTGGAGCTGGAGGTACTCACCCGAGGAGGAAGGATGGAGAAGATCCGCGTCAGCGGGGGGCTGACCCCGGAGGACCAAGGCAGGATGCTGGAGTGCATCCAGAAGAACGTGGACATCTTCGCCTGGAACGCCGCGGAGATGCCGAGGGTTGACGCGGATGTGGCCTGCCACCGCCTCAACCTGGACCCGGGAACACGCCCCGTTCAGCAGAAGAAGAGGTCCACTGCGGACAGGCTGGCGGAACCCATCAGGGAGGAGGTGGCGAAACTCCTCAAGGCCGGCTTCGTGTCTGAGATTCAGTACCCCGGCTGGGTCTCCAACGTGGTTATGGTGAAAAAAGGAGACGGCCGATGGAGGATGTGTATCGACTTTTCCTTACTTAATAAAGCTTGTCCTAAGGACTGTTATCCTTTGCCTCGAATCGACGCGCTGGTTGACTAAGCCGTCGGTTTTTCTGTAATGAGTTTTTTAGATGCTTTTTCAGGTTATCATCAGATCAGGATGCACCCCCCAGACATCAAGGATGTCTCGTTCATCACAGGGGATGGATGCTACTGCTACAGGATGATGCCCTTCGGGCTAAAGAATGCCGGGGCAACCTACCAGAAAATGATGGATATGATCTTTAAGGAGCAAAGGGGGAGGAACTTGGAGGTGTATGTAGATGACCTCATGATCAAAAGCCGGGGTGTGGACTCCCACCTCCGGGACCTGGAGGAGACCTTCGCCACCCTGCGCAAATACAAGATGCGATTGAATCCCCTAAAATGTGTCTTTGGGGCCAGCAGGGGAAAGTTCTTGGGACACCTCCTCACCCCCGCGGGGGTCGAGCCAAATCCAGATAAGGTCAGGGCTATCTTGGAGCTGGGGTCCCCGCGGAATGCGAAGGAGGTCCAACGGCTGACAGGGAAGCTATCAGGGCTGAGTCGCTTCCTTTCTCGGGCAGGGGAAAAGTGCTCCCCCTTCTTCAAAACGCTAAGGGGTGGTCAGAGGTTTGAATGGACCAAGGAGTGCGAGGAGGCGTTCCAGGCCCTCAAGGCGCAGTTGACACAGGCTCCGCTGCTCCAAGGGCCGAAGGAGGGGGAGGACCTGTTCTTATATCTGGGGGTCGGGGCGGAGGCCTTGAGCTCGGTTTTGGTTCGTGAAGAGGGGTAGAGGCAGCTCCCTATTTATTACGTGAGCCGGGTCCTGAGGAAGGCCGAGCTCCGGTATCCGATTTTGGAGAAACTAGAATTCGCACTAATCATCTCGGCTCGGAGGCTGCGACCTTACTTCCAAGCACACTCAATCCGAGTGGTGACCGACCATCCTCTCCGCAACATCTTCGAGGGGGTGGAGCATTCAGGCAGGCTGGCTAAGTGGTCGGTGGAGCTGAGCGAGTTCGACGTCTCCTTCGTTCCGCGGCTCTCGATCAAAGTACAGGCGATGACCGACTTCCTGGCCGACTACGTGGTTGAAGTGGCGGAAGAAGAACTCACCCGCCCGACTCCTTGGAAGGTGAAGGTGGATGACGCCTCGGGAAGGCATTCCCTGGGGGTAGGGGTGATCCTGGAAAGCCCTCAGGGGACTCGAATTGAGCAGACGGTGGTGGTGCACTTTCCCATTACCAACAACCAGGCCGAGTACGAGGCCGTGATAGCGGGGCTACGCCTGGCCAGGGAGCTGGGAGTGTCGGATGTGGAGGTCCTTACTGACTCCATGGTAGTTTCTTCCCAGATCAACTGGGAGTTCGAGGCAAGGGAGCCCACCCTGCGATCGTACTTGGCCAAGGTGAAGGGGGTCATTGGCACTTTTCAAACTTTCACCATCCGACACGTGCCCAGGGAAGAAAATGAACAAGCCGATCAGCTGACAAAGCATGGTCCCCAGGTGGGGGGCACCATCACCGACCTGTTCCGCCCCTCCATCGAAGAAGGAGAGCTCATGGAAATCGATCAACAAGCTTCGTGGATGGATCCAGTGGTGGTTTTCCTCTCCACGGGAGAGTATCCGGAGGGGGTAGATAAGAAGAAACTGAGATACAAGTCAGCCTATTACCTCCTCCAGGACGGGCAACTATACAGGAAGACCCTCTCAGGGATGCTAGCCCGCTGCGTGAACGAGGGAGAAGTGCAAATGATCTTGGAGGAAGTCCACTCAGGGGAATGTGGGAGCCACTCCGGGAATCGGACCCTGGAAGGGAGGATAGTCAGGCAAGGGTATTTCTGGCCCACCCTGGGCCGAGACGCCGCAGAGTTCGCAAGAAGATGTCATAAATGCCAGCTGTTTGCCCCTCTCCAGCTACAGCCGGCCCAGCGACTCAGGAGTATCACAGCCCCATTGCCCTTCGCAATTTGGGGAATGGATTTGGTTGGGCCATTCCCCCAAGCCAGCGGTCAGAGAAGGTTCCTACTAGTAATGATTGATTACTTCTCAAAGTGGATGGAGGTGAAGGCGTTGGCCAAGGTGACCTCCCAGGTGATCAGAAACTTTGTTTGGGGGGAGATCATCTGTCGCCATGGGCTGCCCCAGGCCATCGTCACGGACAACGGGCCTCAGTTCGCCAGTGCCGAGTTCACCAGCTTCTGCGAGCAGCTTGGAATCGACCTCAGGTTCGCCTCGGTCCATCACCCCAGGAGCAACGGGCAGGTGGAGGCCGCAAACAAGATCATCGTCAACCTCCTCAAGAAGAAGGTGGAGAATTTGAAGGGGAGCTGGGTGGAGCAACTTCCTGCAGTTTTTTGGGCCCTAAGGACCACCCCCAACACGGCTACGGGAGAGGCCCCCTTCAAACTCTCCCATGGATGCGAGGCAGTGCTCCCCGTAGAATTCGAAGTCCAAACCCCGCGAGTCGTGGCGGCAAAGGAAGGCCGTGAGGGATGGCAGGCGGAGAATGAGGAGGAACTGAGGCTTTCCCTTGACATGGTGGAAGAGGTGAGGAACCTTTCCGCTATCCGGCAGGAGGAGGTGAAAAGAAGAATGACAAAGTACTTCGACAAGCACGTCAGGGTCAAGCAGTTCGTGGAAGGGGAATTGGTACTGAAGAAGGTGAATGCAGCCGGGAGATCAGCATCCTTGGGGAAGCTCAATCCCAGCTGGGAGGGACCATTCATTGTAAAGGAAGCCTTGGGGACAGGGGGCTATCGACTCCAAAATGTAGAGGGCGAGACCCTGAGTCTCACCTGGAGTGGTGACGACCTAAAACGATTTTTCCCCTGAAGCATGTACGCAACACTTTGGTTATAATAAATTCCTTTAACTCTCTAATATTATCATAGCTAGCCTGCATAGAGGGATATAATGTATTTTGGACCCCGAGCAGATCCCGCTGTCGGGCTCTCACCTAGCTGACAGGGCTGGAAGTCACTCGGGGTCATCCTTGGCCTCGAGCAGATCCCGCTGTCAGGCTCTCACTTAGCTGGCAGGGCTGGAAGTCACTCGATGGTGTTAGTAGTGGACCCCGAGCAGATCCCGCTGTCGGGCTCTCACCTAGCTGACATGGCTAGAAGTCACTCGGTGTCATCCTTGGCCTCGAGCAGATCCCGCTGTCAGGCTCTCACTTAGCTGGCAGGGCTGGAAGTCACTCGATGGTGTTAGTAGTGGACCCCGAGCAGATCCCGCTGTCAGGCTCTCACCTAGCTGACAGGGTTGGAAGTCACTCGGTGTCATCCTTGGTCTCGAGCAGATCCCGCTGTCAGGCTCTCACCTAGCTGGCAGGGCTTGAAGTCACTCGATGGTGATTAGTAGTGGACCCCGAGCAGATCCCGCTGTCAGGCTCTCACATAGCTGACTGGGCTGGAAGTCACTCGGTGTCATCCTTGGCCTCGAGCAGATCCCGCTGTCAGGCTCTCACCTAGCTGGCAGGGCTGGAAGTCACTCGATGATGTTAGTAGTGGACCCCGAGCAGATCCCACTGTCAGGCTCTCACCTAGCTGACATGACTGGAAGTCACTCGGTGTCATCTTTGGCCTCGAGCAGATCCCGCTGTCAGGCTCTCACCTAGCTGACATGACTGGAAGTCACTCGGTGTCATCCTTGGCCTCGAGCAGATCCCGCTGTCAGGCTCTCACCTAGCTGGCAGGGCTAGAAGTCACTCGATGGTATTAGTAGTGGACCCCGAGCAGATCCCGCTGTCAGGCTCTCACCTAGCTGACAGGGCTGGAAGTCACTCGGTGTCATCCTTAGCCTCGAACAGATCCCGCGGTCATGCTCACCTAGCTGACAGGGCCGGAGGTCACTCGATGGTGTCGGCCTCGAAATCGTCAGATACGGGTCAAAGTCTCAGTGCCAGGGAGCAAAGGGGAAGAGGTTTTGTCAGGACGAGCTCGGGCTCGGCAAACCCAGCTCGACATGATCAAGAAGGCAAGCCAGGCCGGAGGACTCAGCGTGAGCGAGTATGGACTCGTCATTCCCGGCTCGGCATTGGCGAGTAGGTCGCGGACCCGGGCCTCGCCAAAGGAGGGCGAGCCAGGCCGGGGCACCTCACCCCTCTGCCCATTTGACTTGGAAAATTTTCTCTTCTTTTTTCGGGCTCAACCTGGGTGGCTCGCGTGCGAGTTATGGTGGTGTGAAAAGGGCAGAGAGCAACTCGCCCCCGAATCGTTTGGGGCTCGGCGAACACTCAAAGCGCATCCACTCGCGGGCGCGCTCTCATAACTACTCTACTCGCGGAACCTGTCTCGGCGAGGTCGCGTGGGGAAACACTCACATATATTTAGGGCCCAACAAAGAAGGTAAAGAAAAGAAAAGTGGCACGGGTATAATCAAAAAACTTTTATTATTTGCAAAAAGTAATTACAGGGGCTCGCCTCGACGAGTAAACAAAAAGGAAACAACAAAAAAGAGAAAATACAGGCTACCCTCGGGCCTCGCCCCCTCCGCCGGACTGGTCCTCGCCGTCGCCCGAAGGATCCTGAAAGCTTTTCCCGAACATCGCGTCCAGGCTGTCCTCCTTCTCGCTGGGCGGCGTTGCTGGGAATAGGCTCGACATCAGGTCCCGAGCCGAGATCCCCTCGCACCCCTCCACCAGCACCCCAGAATCCTTCATCATCTGGAGGGTGCACTCGGCGGCTTGGATTGAGTTGATCCGCAATCTCTCGACGAGGTCTGCCTCGCCAAAGATCCGCGGGCTTTTGTAGGGGAGGGTAGGGTCGATGTCGTGAGGCGGGAAGAAGATCTCCGCCTGGCGACGCACCTCGCCGAGGAGGTGCAGGTTCTCCCCCTTCAGCTTCGTGTTTGCGCCCTCCAGCTCGGCAAGGCGTGCGCGCAGCTGGCCGATCTCCTCCCCCTGCTCAGTGTTGCGAGCCTGGAGCTCCCCTGCAGCCTCGGCATCCGCGGCCAGTAGTGCGCGCAGCTGGCTGACCTCCTCCCCCAGCTCGGTGTTGCGAGCCTGAAGCTCGCCCGCCGCCTTGGCATCCTGGAAGAGTCCATTTAGCAGCAGCACAAAATATTCTAAGTGAAAGAGAAGAACAGCGCTTGAAACTTACCAACCCGCCGACGGCTTGGGCGAGTAGACCCTCCGCTGTGCCGAGCCGCCTCGCCTGATCGGTGACCTTATCCTTGGCGAGGTCGCGAGCCTGCTCAGCCTTTTCGAGTTGGTGGCTGAGGGCCAATTTGCGGCGTGCCAGCATGTGATGCAGCTCCAGGGTCCGCAGGTGGGACTGCAGACCCTCATGGCCGAGCTGCCGAAGGGTCATCTTCTTGTAGGCCTCGGCATCCTCCCGGCCATATAGGCCGAAGCCGAGGGCGTAGGCGTGACCGGTGGCAGGCTCGCGGTCGTGCCAGGAGGGGTGCAGAGTGGAGACGGAGACTCGATGAGCGAGCTCGTCCCACTGCAGCATAGGCTCGCCCGCCGAATCCTTCCAGCGCGCGCCGAAGTTGAAGAGGGGGTGTTGCTTCGGCGGCGCGCGCTCGCGGGCAACCCTCTTCGCCGATGGAGGAGGGGAGATCGTCGCTGTGGAAGAGGGACCCCCGCCACCTTTCCGCCCCTTGCTGGTTATCTCCTTCAGCGGGCTCTCCGGCGACGCGTCGGGAGGGGTCGCCGACGAACTGATGTACTTGGGGCTGGGCTGTTGTTGTTGCCCCCGCGGAGCCAGCAGGGCTCTCCGCATCTTCTTCATTTGTCGATGGCCGAATGGCGGGGTCGACCCCGCGTCCTCAGGTCACCTCTTGCGGGAAGAGGGCAGCAAGAGGGCCGCCTCATCTCGGCAGGCCATCGCCGCCGCCCTCTCGCGAGCAAGAGGGTCGGTATGGAGCCCCGGATCCGCGAACGGCGGGTTCACGGGGATTATTCGCTCCCCTGCAGGAAAACACTTAAAAAGTTAGGAATTCAGCAATGATATGGCGAGTTCGGCGGGCCGGCGAACTCGGCAAGATGAGGAGGGAAGCATACCTTCGCCGGGCAGAACGGGGGGGAGCGCATCGAGGCCCCTCCGCAGGAAGGCGACCTCAAAATCTTTGTGGAGGAAGAATTTGTGGAGTTCAGCGTCGTTGCCGGACACGGCCGGTGGGCGGTACACCTCCTCGCCTTTTTGTTGCGGCGAGTAGGGGATATTGCCGAGATCGCCCTTGATGAAGGCGATCTTGGTCATCCAGGTATGGTGCTTGTTCGCGATCTCGCGAACTTTGATCAACGAGCCGCCAAAGTAGGCGACTCCGTCCGGCGTCGCCTTGTAGGAGAAAAGCTTCCTGAACACCGTCAGGTTGAACTCGATCTTCTCCCGCCGGAGGTAACTCGCGAACGCCACCATCATCGCGATGGCGTTGGAGTTCAGCTGTGCGGGGACGGCCCCGTAGTACTTCAAGATCTGTCGGATCTCCGGCCACAAGGAAAGGCGCAACCCCACCTCGAAGTGCTGTTAAATTTTCTCAACGTGGTCAGCAAGATAGCCCAAACACCAAATTAATATCTTCGGAACTACCCAGTTCGCACGCTGAACCTGCGGAAAACCCAAGGACTAGAGGTTGCACCCAACAAAACAATGGAAGCACAAGACGGTCTTATTATGCATTCACTTCTTTACAATCCGAGGCATACATAGCGAGACATGATTTCGCTAGTATTACAGCTGTAAACAGAAAGAACCAAAAAAACAAGCCGGGCGGACAGCACTCCAGTCCGCCGAGACCGCGAGGTCGCCGAGACCGCCGAGACCGCTGAGCTCGCCCAAGCTATGCTGCAATCCGCCGAATACCACGGAGTCCGCCGAAGCCGCGAGGCCGCGCGGACAGACCGTTATTCGCCTCCTGCTGAACCCGAACTGAGGAACTCCCCTACCCGCCTGAAGCCGGCGGACAGGTTATTGAAGCTGGGAAAGTTGAAACAGAACTGACAAGCCGCAGAGCGACCTCCTGCTGAGTCCGCAGAGACCGCACACTTCCAAGCACTGACCGAAGTCACAGCCAAACTCCTGGCTCCTTGAAGTTATCCGCGCGACCTGCACACAGCAAACCGTCAGCCTGAAACAATCCGCGCGGACTGGAAAACACAGACCGCAGCACTCGCCCAACCCAATTTACTGTTCACTCACGTTACTTAGGTTACTGTAGATGTGCCAGGGGGGGTCCTATTTATAGGCCAGGTGAGGAGTGTGGTCACCGCCCAGGAGATAGCGACACCGCCCCAGTCCGCGCGAATACAAACCACCGTCCGCTCAGTCCGCATGGACTTAGCCGGATACCAAGGAAACCGCCAGGAGCAAGGCAACCATTGACGAACCCTCTCCAGTCCGCCTAAGCTAAGCGGACAAGGCACCAGCCCGCAAAGCTCCAACCACTGCAGGACAGCACCCTCTTCAATGGCAGTCCGCACCAACCCGAGGCAGTCCGCAAGACTCACACCTCAATCCGCCACAAGTCCACGACCAAAGGCAAACAACAACAGTCCGCCCGGTCACAGCGGACTTGGCGGACACGGCGGACACCATGAACTTGGCACAATGTGTGACCAAGTCCAGAACCATAAAGGGCCAGTGCGAGCATGGCGGACACAAAGTCCCGTCCGCCAAACACCCTAGCGCAGACCGCAACCAGTCCGCGAGCTCCTCGCACTTGCCCAACACAGCAGCTTCCTCCCGGACTCCAACACCAGTCCGCCACCCGGTCTCCACAGCAAGACCTGCTGTAACACCTGAGCTCGACAAGGCCTCAGCCAAGCTCAAGGCCCAGTCCGCAACAGCCCAAACCGCGGACACACCAGTCCGCAAGGCTACCCGCGAACTCGAACCAACCCGCCTTTCAGCACAAGCTTGCACCCGCGACCACTGAGCAAAGCATCAGTCCGCAAGCCTCTCTATCCGCAGATACCAGGCCGCACCAAACCGCGGACTCCATGCAACAACCCGCTCAGAACACAGGCGGCTTCCACCAGACTTTTCACCAGGCCGCAACCTCAGTCCGCCCAGTCCGCCCAGTCCGCCAAAGCTGTCCGCCACAGGCCGCGCCGCCTGTCTCGTCACCCACTTCCACTTCACAAATTTCAACACTCCCCCTTGAAGTGAGAAGTGGTGACCAAGCCCAGCAAGCTGCGCAAGCGTTCAAAAGGCCCCTTCGACAGTGGCTTCGTGAAGATGTCAGCAAGATTATCTTCACTCCGAACATGCCCGACCAGCAGAGACCCCTCCAACACATTCTCCCTGATGAAGTGGTGATCAATCTCTATATGCTTGGTCCTGGCGTGACACACTGGATTGTTTACCAGTTTGAGAGCACTCTCATTGTCACCCCGGAGTAAAGTAGGCCCTTGCACTTCTTCGTGAACATCCTCTATAAGCCTTCTCAACCAAACGACTTCCCGAGCAGCCAAGGCCGAAGCCTTATACTCCGCCTCCGTGGTTGAAACCGACACCGAGTCCTGCTTCTTGCTACACCACGAGATGCTAGCTGAACCGCAAGTGAACACATAACCTGAAGTAGACCTTCGATCATCCGAATCACCGCCATAGTCAGCATCCGTGTACCCGAGCAACGCAAACTCCGCATCCCTTCCATAGAGGAGTCCCATCTCAGAAGTCACCTTGACATACTTCAGAATTCCCTTTGCCGCCACTAGATGAGATTGCCTTGGTTCAGCCATATACCGACTTACTCGGCCAACAGCATAAGCGATATCCAGTCTAGTAATCGTCAGGTAAATCAAGCTCCCAACAAGAGCCCTGAACACCAAGGGATCATGAAGAACCCTTCCCTCATCTCGTCGAAGCTTCAGCTCAGATTCCAGTGGAGTAGAGCACTTCTTCCCTTCGCCCATGCCAAACCGCTTCACAATGCGATTAGCATACCCTTTCTGGCTAATGAGAACCCCGCACTCCTTCCTCTCCACTTCCAGACCAAGAAAGTGATGCAACTCTCCCAAGTCTTTCATCTCGAAGCGTATAGCAAGCTCTCCCCTGAGCCTTGCTACTTCCTCCTCCGAGTTCCCTGTGATGATCATGTCATCCACATACAGTAGGACCAAGACTCTTAGCTCTCCCTTTTTCTTGACGAACAAGCTAGAATCCGAGTTAGAAGCCAGGTATCCACAGAATTGCAAGTACTCTGCAATCTTCCCATACCACGCTCGAGGAGCTTGCTTTAACCCGTAGAGAGCCTTCCTGAGTTTGCAGACATAGTCCGGATGCTTCTCAGAGACGAAACCAAGCGGCTGATCCATGAAGATGTCCTTGTCAATCTCTCCGTAAAGAAAGGCATTCTTCACATCGAGTTGCCATAACCTCCATCCCTTGCTAGCAGCCAAGGCGATCACCACTCTTACAGACGTCATCTTCGCAACTGGACTGAATGTCTCCTCATAGTCTTCTCCATACTGTTGTGAGAATCCTCTTGCGACCAGGCGAGCCTTGAACCGATCAATGCTCCCATCAGCCTTCTTCTTCAACTTATACACCCACTTGCAAGTAACCGGAGTAACGCCATCAACCTTGGGCACAAGGTCCCAGGTTTCATTCTTCTTCAGAGCATCGATCTCTTCCTTCATGGCATCATCCCACTCCTTCACTCCAGTGACCTCGTTGAAGTTTGCAGGCTCTCGCTCATCCAGAGGACCTGCAAAGAAGCAGGAGACAAAGCTCACTGCATTCCCATCACAGTACCGAGCTGGTGGCTTAACCACCCTCTTCGATCTCCGAAGACACGGCTCCTTGCTCACGGCTTCCGTTGCTTCTTCAGGCTCCACTCCTACCTGGGGCAAGCATTGAGCAGTGCTCCCCCTGCTTCCTGAGCCAGAAGGCTCAGCCTCGGAGTTCGAAGCAACAGGAGCTGCTGGTGAAACAGCAAGCTCCTCTTCCAAGCCTTCAGCAGCCTCCACCGGTGCTTCCTCAACCTTGCTACTTCCGGTTAGCTCCACCGAGCCACCTCCATATGACGTCAGCTCGTCAAAGACAACGTCTCTTGACACCACGAACTTCTTCGTCACAGGGTCCATGCACTTCCATCCCTTCTTCCGCTCATCATAGCCAACAAAGACAAGTTTCCTTGCCTTCGCATCCAGCTTTGTCCGTGAAGCATCCGGGACATGCACGTAGCAAGTTGAACCGAACACCCTAAGGTGTCCAACACTCGGCTTCTCCTTCAGCAACAGCTTAATAGGAGTCTTCATGTTGATAGGGCTGAGTGGCATCCGGTTGATAACATATGCAGCACAAGACATTCCCTCCGCCCAAAAGGACCTTGGGATATCTTTCGCCATGCAGCCAGCATTTGCAGGTTTCCGTCAAATGACGGATCTTCCGCTCCGCTATCCCATTTTGTTGTGGAGTGTGAGCACATGTAAGCTCCCGTTGGATCCCGTGCTTCCTGCAGAAGTTAGAAAACTCGGAAGAGACAAACTCCCCCCCGTTATCAGTTCTAAATTTCTTAATCCGCAAGCCAAGCCGGCCTTCTACCAACTCCTTGAACTCCACAAACAACCGGAAGGCTTCCGACTTCTCCTTTAAGAAGTACACCCAAGTATACCTTGAGTAGTCATCAACCAAGACAAGCATGTATTTGCTTCCACCAAGGCTGGCAGTAACAGTCGGTCCCATCAGGTCGCCATGAATACACTCCAATGGTTTCTTGCTCCTTGTTTGTGATTTATCAAACGGAAGGCGATGTGCCTTACCGTATTGACAGCCCGCACAAACATGCCCATCACCAAAGGAGGACAACTTCGGCAACCCCCTCACCGGACTTCTACTCGCCATTGCCTTCAGCTTGTCCATGTCAACATGCCCCAGCCTCTCATGCCAGATAGCCGCACTATCATTGGCTCTCATCCTATCAACATAGGCACTGGTGGAAAGAACAAACAAGTTCTTCACCCTCCTCCCAACATGAGCAACATCAGCCTTCACCGCTGATACGTTGCGAAGGAACCTCACGTCTGTTGGCCCAAACAGAACGTGATACCCAGCGTCCACCGCATTGGTCACCGAGAAGAGGTTCTTCTTCATGCCCGACACGTGATACACACTCCTTAACGTGAGTGGCCCCTGATCACTACCCAAAGACACGACCCCCTCCTTCTCTACTGCATAAACAGTATTATCAGCAGTGATAATAGCTTCATTACCTGAGTAAGCCTGCATGGAGGTGAACTTCGACTTGTCTCCGGTGAGGTGATGACCACACCCGGAGTCGACGATCCACTCGCTGTTGAAGTCCTCAGCAGATAAGGCCCGGACACAAGTGCCCGTCATGAAAGCTCCTCCCCATTCTGCTTCTTCACTTCGCGAGCAAGCTTCCTCCTTTCCCGCAGCATGCCCAGGCTGCAGTTTGACCTTGCAGTCCCGCTTGAAGTGCCCACGCTGATGACACCGATAGCACTTCAGATTCTTCTTCCAGTCCTTAGGAGCATTGCTCCTCTCCGGCGGATATGAAGTTGAAGTCTCCTTCTCAACAGCGGCCTGCACCTTCTTCTTCTTCTTCCCTTCCCATCCCTTCTTCTTGCCTGAGAAGAGAGCCTCGCTGCCTTCCTGATTCAAATTCACTCCAGCCATCTGCCTTGCTAAGCTCTCCTGCGAGGCAAGCAGATTCTCCAGCTCCAGCAACGACGGCTGAGTAGCCCACCCTTGAACAGATGTAACAAAGGCCACATACTCCTTCCGCAAGCCGCGGATAATGTGCCTCTTCATCTTTGCCTCAGAGATAGGCTCATCAGGATCCAGTGCCGACAGCTCAGCACACAAGCTCTTCATCTTTAAGAAGTACCTGGAGATGGAAAGGTCTCCCTGAGTTGCCCTGGCCAACTCATTCTCCAGGAACTGCAGCCGCGCCACATTCTTCCTATTGAACAACTCATCAATGGTTGTCCAAATATCAGCAGCCGACTCACATCCAATGATGTGATCAAACAGTTCCGGAGAGACAGCTCTCTTCAGAACGAACTCTGCCTTAGCATTTGTTCTTCTCCAGAGCCTCACCTGTTCAGCAGTACCGAAAGCAGCAGTAACTTCCTGTCTGTCGTCTCCACCGACGACTTCCCACAGCTCCTCGCCTAGAAGATAACTCTTCATGCACGACTTCCACTTTTTATAGTTAGTCGGCGTTAAGAGTTCAATGCCAAGACCTCTTGCTAAGCTTCCTTCCATTGCAATCACCTGTTGGTACCCTTCAGCAGCTCCGAGCAACAACACAGGTTGAACACCACTCAATCCCTGAGTAACAACGCTGGTTGACCTCCGCTCACGCAACTGAACCTCCGCAACCTCAGAAACCTCCCTCTGATACCATGTTAAATTTTCTCAACGTGCTCAGCAAGATAGCCCAAACACCAAATTAATATCTTCGGAACTACCCAGTTCGCACGCTGAACCTGCGGAAAACCCAAGGACTAGAGGTTGCACCCAACAAAACAATGGAAGCACAAGACGGTCTTATTATGCATTCACTTCTTTACAATCCGAGGCATACATAGCGAGACATGATTTCGCTAGTATTACAGCTGTAAACAGAAAGAACCAAAAAAACAAGCCGGGCGGACAGCACTCCAGTCCGCCGAGACCGCTGAGCCGCCGAGACCGCTCGCCCAAGCTATGCTGCAATCCGCCGAATACCACGGAGTCCGCCGAAGCCGCGAGGCCGCGCGGACAGACCGTTATTCGCCTCCTGCTGAACCCGAACTGAGGAACTCCCCTACCCGCCTGAAGCCGGCGGACAGGTTATTGAAGCTGGGAAAGTTGAAACAGAACTGACAAGCCGCAGAGCGACCTCCTGCTGAGTCCGCAGAGACCGCACACTTCCAAGCACTGACCGAAGTCACAGCCAAACTCCTGGCTCCTTGAAGTTATCCGCGCGACCTGCACACAGCAAACCGTCAGCCTGAAACAATCCGCGCGGACTGGAAAACACAGACCGCAGCACTCGCCCAACCCAATTTACTGTTCACTCACGTTACTTAGGTTACTGTAGATGTGTCAGGGGGGTCCTATTTATAGGCCAGGTGAGGAGTGTGGTCACCGCCCAGGAGATAGCGACACCGCCCCAGTCCGCGCGAATACAAACCACCGTCCGCTCAGTCCGCATGGACTTAGCCGGATATCAAGGAAACCGCCAGGAGCAAGGCAACCATTGACGAACCCTCTCCAGTCCGCCTAAGCTAAGCGGACAAGGCACCAGCCCGCAAAGCTCCAACCACTGCAGGACAACACCCTCTTCAATGGCAGTCCGCACCAACCCGAGGCAGTCCGCAAGACTCACACCTCAATCCGCCACAAGTCCACGACCAAAGGCAAACAACAACAGTCCGCCCGGTCACAGCGGACTTGGCGGACACGGCGGACACCATGAACTTGGCACAATGTGTGACCAAGTCCAAAACCATAAAGGGCCAGTGCGAGCATGGCGGACACAAAGTCCCGTCCGCCAAACACCCTAGCGCAGACCGCAACCAGTCCGCGAGCTCCTCGCACTTGTCCAACACAGCAGCTTCCTCCCGGACTCCAACACCAGTCCGCCACCCGGTCTCCACAGCAAGACCTGCTGTAACACCTGAGCTCGACAAGGCCTCAGCCAAGCTCAAGGCCCAGTCCGCAACAGCCCAAACCGCGGACACACCAGTCCGCAAGGCTACCCGCGAACTCGAACCAACCCGCCTTTCAGCACAAGCTTGCACCCGCGACCACTGAGCAAAGCATCAGTCCGCAAGCCTCTCTATCCGCAGATACCAGGCCGCACCAAACCGCGGACTCCATGCAACAACCCGCTCAGAACACAGCCGGCTTCCACCAGACTTTTCACCAGGCCGCAACCTCAGTCCGCCCAGTCCGCCCAGTCCGCCAAAGCTGTCCGCCACAGGCCGCGCGGCCTGTCCCGTCACCCACTTCCACTTCACAAATTTCAACAAGTGCGAGATGGGGAAGGCGAGCTCATCTTCATAAAAGGTGTTGATGGCCTCGCCCGGCTTCGGCCTGCGCGCCTCGAAGCCCGGCGGCACACGCTCCGCCACGAATTCAGCGAGCTCCTCCTCGCTGGTGTGCCCCTCGAAGAAGCAGTATTCCGTGAAGTGCAGCGCACACTTAGAGCGGCCATCGGCATCTGGGTTGGTCTTGCCCATGTTCGCAGGAAAAAAAAAGAGCACTACGCGAGCAGGGAAAGAAGAAACACAGAGAGAGGGAAGCAAAGCAATAAAGGCACAGTACGAGGGGTAGGTGAGGGGGGGGGGGGGCTATTTATAGGAAAAGAAATCTGGGGCGGGCCGTCAAATCAACTCAGCTCGCCGCCCCAGCTCGCCACCCCAACTCGCCACCCCAACTCGCCGACTTCCGGCGCATCCCGACCAAGGCTAAGTCGAACATTGCGGCATTTTTATTCAAGTAATATGATTAAGAATATTCTAAGAGTTGTTTATTACAGAAATAAAGTTCGGGAGTAAAAGAGACGGGGCGCGCAAACAGGGAGAGCATCGGGGTGCGACTACCGGTCGGCTCGGCAAAGGAGCCGCCCACTTACCTACCCCGACCTCGCGACCCCCGCCCCCCAGGCTTGAGAGAGTTGCATCACTTTCTTGGTCTTGAAGTGGAGTGGAAGGAGTGCGGGGTTCTCATTAGCCAGAAAGGGTATGCTGATCGCATTGTGAAGCGGTTTGACATGGGCGAAGGGAAGAAGTGCTCTACTCCACTGGAATCTGGGCTGAAGCTTCGACGAGATGAGGGAAGGGTTATTCATGATCCCTTGGTGTTCAGGGCTCTTGTTGGGAGCTTGATTTACCTGACGATTACAAGGCCGGATATCGCTTATGCTGTTGGCCGAGTAAGTCGGTATATGGCTGAACCAAGGCAATCTCATCTAGTGGCGGCGAAGGGAATTCTGAAGTATGTCAAGGCTTCTTCTGACATGGGACTCCTCTATAGAAGAGACGCGGAGGTTGCATTGCTCGGGTACACGGATGCTGACTATGGCGGTGATTCGGATGATCGAAGGTCTACTTCAGGTTATGTGTTCACTTGCGGTTCAACTAGCATCTCGTGGTATAGCAGGACTCGGTGTCGGTTTCAACCACGGAGGCGGAGTATAAGGCTTCGGCCTTGGCTGCTCGGGAAGCCGTTTGGTTGAGGAGGCTTATAGAGGATGTTCATGAAGAAGTGCAAGGGCCTACTTTACTCCGGGGTGACAATGAGAGTGCTCTCAAACTGGTAAACAATCCAAGTGTGTCACGCCAGGACCAAGCATATAGAGATTGATCACCACTTCATCAGGGAGAAGGTGTTGGAGGGGTCTCTGCTGGTCGGGCATGTTCGGAGTGAAGATAATCTTGTTGACATCTTCACAAAGCCACTGTCGAAGGGGCCTTTTGAACGCTTGCGCAGCTTGCTGGGCTTGGTCACCACTTCTCACTTCAAGGGGGAGTGTTGAAATTTGTGAAGTGGAAGTGGGTGACGGGACAAGCCGGGCGGCCTGTGGTGGACAGCTTTGGCGGACTGAGGTTTGCGGCTTGGTGAAAAGTCTAGTGGAAGCCGGCTGTGTTCTGAGCGGGTTGTTGCATGGAGTCCGCGGTTTGGTGCGGCCTGGTATCTGCGGATAGAGAGGCTTTGCGGACTGGTGCTTTGCTCAGTGGCCGCGGGTGCAAGCTTGTGCTGAAAGGCGGGTTGGCTCTTGTCCGCGGGAAGCTTGCGGACTGAGCCTAGAGCTTGGCTGAGGCCTTGTCGAGCTCTGGTGTTACAGCAGGCAAGTTGCTGTGGAGATCGTTGTGGCGGCCTGGTTTTGGAGTCCGGGAGGAAGCTACTGCGTTGGACAAGTGCGAGGTGCTCGCGGACTGGTGGCGGTCTGTGCTAGGGTGTTTGGCGGACGAGAACTTGTGTCCGCCATGCTCGCATTGTTCCTTGATGGTTTTGGGCTTGGTCACACTTGGTGTCGAGTTCAGTGTGTCCGCCGTATCCGCCGAGTCCGCTGTGACCGGGCGGTCTGGTTTTAGCTGCCTTTGGTCGTGGACTTGTGGCGGATTGAGGTGTGAGTCTTGCGGACTGCCTCGGGTTGGTGCGGACAGCCATTGAAGGGGGTTGCTGTCCTGAAGCGGTTGGAGCTTTGCGGGCTGATGCCTTGTCCGCTTAGCTTAGGCGGACTGGAGAGGGTTCGTCAATGGTTGCCTTGCTCCTGGCGGTTTTCCTTGGTGACCGGATAAGTCCACGCGGACTGAGCGGACGGTGGTTTGTATTCGCGCGGACTGGGGCGGTGTCGCTATCTCCTGGGCGGTGACCACACTCCTCACCTGGCCTATAAATAGGACCCCCCTGACACATCTACAGTAACCTAAGTAACGTGAGTGAACAGTAAATTGGGTTGGGCGAGTGCTGCGGTCTGTGTTTTCCAGTCCGCGCGGATTGTTTCAGGCTGACGGTTTGCTGTGTGCAGGTCGCGCGGATAACTTCAAGGAGCCAGGAGTTTGGCTGTGACTTCGGTCAGTGCTTGGAAGTGTGCGGTCTCTGCGGACTCAGCAGGAGGTCGCTCTGCGGCTTGTCAGTTCTGTTTCAACTTTCCCAGCTTCAATAACCTGTCCGCCGGCTTCAGGCGGGTAGGGGAGTTCCTCAGTTCGGGTTCAGCAGGAGGCGAATAACGGTCTGTCCGCGCGGCCTCGCGGCTTCGGCGGACTCCGTGGTATTCGGCGGATTGCAGCATAGTTCGGGCGGCTTCGGCGACCTCGGCGACCTCGCGGTCTCGGCGGACTCGGGTGCTGTCCGCCCGGCTTGTTTTTTGGTGCTTCTGTTTTTCAGCTGTTATACTAGCGAAATCATGTCTCGCTATGTATGCCTCGCATTGTAAAGAAGTGAATGAATAATAGACCTGCTTGTGCTTCCATTGTTTGTTAGGATTTACCTTTGTACCTCTAGTCCTTGGTTTCCGCTGGTTCAACGTGCGAACTGGGTAGTTCCGAAGATATTAATTTGGCGTTTGGGCTATCTTGCTGACCACGTTGAGAAAATTTAACAGAGTCCAGCGAGCTCGGGGAAGGGAGGGGAGAATAGTGGGCTGCCCGCGAGGATTCCTCGGCAGCCGATTGACTGGGAAGAGCTGTGAAGACAGGTGTTAGCAAAGAAAGGCAGGAAAAACTCATGAAGCAAGGAGTCAAGCGAAACTGACCTGAAGAGCTCGGCGGTTCAAAGGAGATGCGGGGATGAATGAACCTGAGATCCTTCCCGTGACCCGGACCGCGAGCCCCAGGGGAGACGAGCTCAAATCCCGGGGTGGGAATGGTCCCCAGACCCGCCCCCGCGACCACGTCAGCTTGGCGAGGAGGGGAGGTGCACACTGGCGAATTCAGCCTCTGCGAGCTCACATGCAGGATCCCAAAGAGCAGAGGCGGGTCCCGGGGATGGCTATCCGGTGCCGAGAATCGCGAGTTGGCGAGCGTGGTCTCGCCTCGCGGTGTGGGCTCTCGCGGCACGACGCCCTCGCCATCTGGTTGACCGTCCAGGCCGTCGCCAACTACGACCACCTCTCTATCCTTCTCAAGAATAGTTCAGGTGGAAGAACCGGTCTCGCGAGCCAGGGTGGCCCTCAGGTCGTTGAAAATGGGCTCAGCCGCCTCAGGGAATGGCTTTGACTTCTTGGAACTGGGCTCAGCAGAATCGGAATGGGGAGCTTTCGCGGGGACCGCCGTCAGAGCGGCAACACGAGTCGCGGAGGCCTGGCGGGCTCGGTCTATGCGCTCTTGGATCTCCTTAGGAAGAGGCATCTTGGCAGGGCAACAGAGGGAATGGCAAGAGTCAGGCAGTTGGGCAGGTGCACATATATATAGCCGCAGGTGGCCCCCACCAAAAGATTCCCTCCAACTCGCCAACCAGCGCTCGCCGCACACTTGGGGTTGGATGTTTCTTTCCGAGCTTTGACAAGCTCGAAAAGAGCGGAGATTGTGTACAACCCCGTGTCCGGCGAGCAAGGTCACCAGGGTCTAGGCAGATCGGGCTGAGGACAATAGGCGAGCTCGGCAGTAAAGGGGCGAGCCCGAGCTCGGCATTCGTCGACCAGAGGTCGACGATCGGCGATCCCGAGCTCGGCATTCGCCGAGCGAGGCACAACTCGCATCCTCGCAGGGGATCTCAGCAGCAGTAGGCGAGCAGAGCATGCCGAGGTGGTCAAAGCTCCCCAGCTCGCCTGGATGTATGAGGTACTTTTTACTGTTTTGTCCCCACTGGTCGGCCCATAGCCCTTCAAAACAGCGGAGTATGGCTGTTGGCAGACCCAACCAAGGGTTTCCTGGTAATTTCAGGTCAGTTCTTCTGGTTATTGGCAGCCCGGATCTCAAAAGCTATAAATAGGACCCAAGGGGTACCCCAGAAAATAGGCTCTTCCCTGTGCTCTCTTGCTCCAATCTTCAAGTGCTTTCTGAGGGTACCTTAGCTCGGCTTCTGGCTAAGGAGGGGAAGCGCTCTGAGATCTTCCGGGTTTGTGGTGGGACCTCCCCCGCCGAGCCCTTGGGTCTGTGTTACCTCGTCTTCTTTGTTGTTTTGCTTGCAGGATCGAAGTAGGCGCGAGATCACCCCTTCCCCAAGGGCGAACTCCACGAGAGATCGAGGAATCGGTTTCAACATTACTGACGGTGTCCTTATCGACTTCGGCGGTGATTGCACTCTCCCCTTCACCTATAAATAGGGGTCCCGACCCCCTCATTTGTATCGAGACCTGGAGCGAGAACTGAAGTTTTCGGTTAAGGTTTTCTAGACCGCGTGACAAAGAGAAGTGATATGCGATGCTGTGGTTTGCGAATTGTGTGGCTAGCGTTGGACGACTAGGTGACTAGTACTGGTAGTCTGTCAGTGGAGTCTCAGTGTGGTACAACGGGCAGCAGTTGGTGGTTAAGCCGTTGAGTCGCGACTGGCGTAGTCTTCTTCCTTGGATGCAGTTCTCAGTTCTCAGGAAGGCGGTATAGACCAGGTCGCGCGACTTGATGACTCAGTCCTCGCGATTTGTGGTCTGTTATCCACCAGTCCAAGTGTTCTGTTCGTGGCGACCTCTGCGGACTGACATCTGCGGTTTGTGTTACTTGCAAGACTTCTGCGGTCAGGCAACCTCTATGGTCAGGCGACCTGAAGTGCAGACAGGTGACAGGCGGTCTGGTTTGTTCAGGCGACCTGAAGTGCGAGCAGAAGGCTTGACGACTTATATTTTTCAGTTCGTCAGTTTTGTACTTGTTTGTTTTTTGATCTCCATCGGGTGCAACGCGAAATCATGTCTCGCCTTATAAAGCAGTGAATAAATACAAGTGTTGCTCTTGTTCTTCTTTACTAGTGGTTTATTGCTCTTGGATGATTGAGAGTGATCCTACGACCTCTCCTTCATAAAATTTTACGTGGTATTAGAACAACAGAGGTTTTAGCAGTTAACTGCTTACCAGACTTTGCTAAGTACCTTTGAAAGAGAAATAAACCAAGCATCTAGATGGAAGGTGGATATGCAAGAAAACTATGTATTGAGCTGTTAACTCAAATCAACTACAAGAAATGAAAGTCTTGTATAGAGAGTTACTCACTTGGTGAGGGCTTCTGGAAGGTTGTTGGTGGTGATGACAGACAAGTGGTGCTGACTGTTGGAGAATGCTCAGGAGGTGAGAGCTTGGAGGAGAACTAATGCTAAAACGGAGTTCACACTCAAACGAGTGATAACTTCTCAAAAAGAAGTTATCTAGCTCAAGTTTTGGACCTTTTTGCTCGTTGATTCGGGAAAAAAATCCGTTCAGTTGAAGTCTAATTGCAAGCAAATTCACTTTTATTTTATTAATGATTAATGTGGTCTTTTTCCTAGGTGTTCGTGCAAGAAAAGCTAAGGAGAATGGCTGGGAAGAAGGATTTTGTCAAATATGCTGTCCTGGAGAAAAGGTTGCAACCTCTGAAAAAAGGTTGCAACCTCTGGACGAATTTCAAATTTTAAAATTCGAAAATTGCGGCATTTGCAAAAATAGAAAGAGGCATCCCTTGGGGAAAGAGCTGAACGTTTTTTTTTGAGGATTATTCAGAAGTCAGAGAAGGATTCATCATTATCATCCATTATTGGTTGGAGAAGAAAAAAGAATAGTTCTTCCTCTAGGGCTAGTTCCGGGCAAGGAAGACGGACGGATTTCGGCCGAATCAGAGAGCGAAACACTACAAGTTTTTAATTTCTATCATCATGTGCTGTAATATCTACCCATACTTGTGGTTTCCTTCCGTCGTCATGAACTAACTCTCTCGATCTTATGTTGTAAAAGTACCATGTCTTGTGTGATGAATGATCTTTAGTTTTATTTTTGTAATTGTATGGTGGATTTACTTTTATTGAATTCATAATCTATATTTTGAAGCATTTGATCACGATTTCGTCTTTCTACTGCGCTCCATAAATCGAGAGAGGAGTTGCGTACGTGCGTTATGGATTTCATATAGCACTTAAAGGGAGAAAGAGATTTCATATAGCAACTCGGGTTTTCAATCTCTAATCGGTTTCCTATTTCACCCGAGGGGAAATAGAGGACTAGAGACCTCCGATATCGAGAGATACGGTTGTCTACTCTAAAATCGTTGCAAGGTTTTCCACCGCTCATTTTCACAAAGCATCATTTATAAATTCATTGCAGTAGACATAAAAAATCACAGCACAAGATTACTTCTCCAATCTGAATCTAAAAGTTTTCTCTTAAGGTACTATAGTTTATTTTAACTTATTTTAGAAATTCGTCATCATTTAGTTCTAAATCAAAATCATCATCCTGTTTCACTTGGATTTAGAGAAAATGTCTAACTAGTAATTGCAAGCGCCAAATTCACCACCTCTCCGTGGAAATGATCTTTATTCACTCTTTATTACTTGAACCGGCACGTGCACTTGCGTGTATTATGCACACCTGTTTTGGGCGTATCAACGGGCTATCTCACTGGAGTTGTTCGACCACATAATAGGTTGCATATCGGCTTCTGAGATTTGGACTTTTCTGGATGAGTTATTCAACAAGAAGAATGTAGTTCAGCTACAGTTTCTAGAAAATGAGTTAGTGGGGGCCACTCAAGGAGACCTGTCGATCTCATCTTTCTTTTTGAAGATAAGTAACTTGTGTGCTGGAATTTTAGCATTCGATCCTGATGAGCCTATTTCAGAGGCTAAGATGAAGATGCACATTATTCGCGGCTTGTGGAAGGAATATGTTGTTTTCATCACTTCAATGCAGGGGTGGGCTAATCAACCATCTTTGCTGGAGCTGAAGAACTTGCTAGCTTCTCAGAAGAGCTTAGAAAGACAGATGTCTGGATGTTCTATCTCTGGAGGAGATAGTGAAGTTATGTATTCGGGGAAGAAAAAAAAGGTGGGAGGAGAAGAAGACTTATGATGGGGAGGCTTCTACCTCATCACATCGGGAAGATGACAAAGCTCCTAAGCGTGATGGAGGAAAGAAGAGACTGAGGTGTTTCAGATGCAACAAACTTGGTCACATGAAGAAGGACTGCAAGGTGAACCTTCAGCCAGGACACGCTGCAGGAAGAGGGAGAGGATCCAAGAGTGAAGCTGATTTTGGGGGAGATTGTTTCTTGGCGGACATGACGGTGAAGTCTGTTGATGCCTGACCTCCATCAACTTTGAGGAGGATTGGATCATCGACTCTAGGTGTGGTCATCATCTCACCGGTGACAAGTCGAAGTTTTCTTCTCTGCAGGTGTATAAGGGTAATGACGTGATCATTACAGCTGATGATACAGTTCATGCAGTTGAGAAAGATGCAACAGTTTTATTGAGCAGTGATAGGGGTCACTCACCTTGAAGAGTGTTTATCACGTGTCAGGAATGAAGACAAATTTGTTCTCGGTTATCAATGTTGTTGATGTTGGCTATCACGTTTTGTGTGACCCAATAGAAGTGAAGTTTCTCAAGAACGTGTCAGCAGTGAAGGCTGATGTTATTCATGTCGGGAGACGGGTGAAGGATTTGTTCGTTCTGTTGACAAATTCTTATGTTGAGAAAATGAGGGCAAACGACAGCGCAGCTATCTGACATGAAAGGCTGCGACACATTGGGATGGATAAGCTGAAGTCTTTGGCGGCAAAATACCTGGTGAAAGGCTTACCTAGTCTTTCATCCTTGGGCGATGATCATGTCTGTGAAGAGTGTCAGTATGGGAAGACACATCACCTTTTATTTGACAATTCTTCTTCCAGATGCAAGATACTGTTGGAGTGCATTCACGATGATCTGATGAGACTATGCATCATCTCAAGTCTTGGAGGAAACAGATACATGTTGGTCTTGGTTGATGACTTCATAAGATACACTTGAGTATTCTTCGTGAAGGAGAAGTTAGAAGTCTTACATAAGTTTGTGGAGTTCAAGGAACTCGTTGAAGGCGTGCTAAGACTACGAGCAAAGAAGCTGAGGACAGACAATAGAGGGGATTTTACTTCACATGAGTTCTTCAACTTCTGCAGGAAGCACATGATCAAGAGAGAGTTGACTTGTCTTCATACTCCATAACAGAATAGAGTGACGGAGAGGAAGATCCGTCACTTGGTGGAGAGTTGTAAAAGTTGGCTTCATGCCTAAGACATTCCCAGGTCTTTTTGGGCGGAGAGAATGATCTGTTGGGTATATGTCATCAACCGGATGCCCTTAAGTCTCAACAATATAAAGTCTCCGCATGAATTGATGTTCAAGGTGAAGCCCAGTGTGGGACACCTTTGGGTGTTTGGTTCTACCTGCTACATGCATGTCCCGGATGCTCTCAGGACAAAGCTGAATGTTAAGGCGAAGAAGTGCGTCTTTATCGGCTATGATGAGCGGAAGAAGGGATGAAAATGCATGGTTCCTAAGACAAAAGTTTTACGTCTCGAGGGATTTGATATTCGACGAGATGATGTCATACCGGGGTAGTTATAATGTTAAGCTACAAGAAAGCAAAGTAGAAGACAAGGGCAAGGATGTTGCTGAAGATCTTTTGATGGAGATGTCTTTGTCTCCAGGAGCTTTGGTTTTGTCAGGCTCAGAGTCGGGTGCTTCAGGTTCTGGAAGTAGGGAGAGTGATGCTCCTGGTACTTTTGACTGGACAGTTGATGCAGTTGAATCAGCGAAAGTGGTGGAGAGTGGTACGACCTTGCGGAGGTCAAAGAGGGTCATCATACCATCGACTCGGTACAAAGATGACCATATGATGAGCTTGGTTTCATGTTTCTTTGCCGGACCTCTGGACGAATGAGAGTCGTCATACTTTGAGAACGCCATTGGAGTAAAGTAGTGGGAAGATGTCATGGATGAGCAGATGACCGCCCTCAGGAAGAATGAAACTAGGGATCTGATGTCCAAGGTGGATGACATAACTCCAATTATTTGCAAATGAGTTTACAAGCTGAAGAAGAAAGCAGATAGCAACATCGAGCGATATATGACTTTCTTTGTAGCTTGAGGGTTATCACAACAGTATGAAGAAGACTACGGGAAGACGTTTAGTCTTGTAGCTAAGATGACTTCAGTTCGGATGGTGATTTCCTTGACGGCTTGCCGAGGATGGAAGATTTAACAGCTCGACATGAAGAATGTGTTTCTTTACGGGGAGATTGACACATATATCTTCATGGTGCAATCACCCAGTTATGTTTTTGAAGTTCATCCAAGACATGTCTGAAATCTCAAGAAGGTCCTTTATGGCTTGAAGCAGACGCATCAGGCCTGCTACAGAAAGATTACAGAGTATCTACAGTTCTGCGAGTATTTTGTATCCGACTAAGACTCAAGTTTGTTCATCAAAAAGAGGGAGGGGGCTTCGAGTCTTGGTGTTGTTATACATCGACAATATGATCGTAAAGGGGAACTCAGACAAAGAGGTAACAAAGCTTAGGACGGAGCTATCTATTCGATTTGAGATGAAGGATCTTGGTGAGCTGCATCATTTCCTTACTCTCGAAGTGGAGAGGAAAAAGAACGGTGTACTCGTCTCCCAGAAAGGATATGCAAAGCAGATCGTGAAACAGTTTGGCATGAGGGAGAGAAAGAACAGCTCAACTTCACTTGAAGTTGGGATAAAGCTTCGGTGAGATGAAAGAAGGGTTCTTCCAGATCCCTTAGTCTTTCGGGCTCTAGTTGTGAGCTTGATATATTTGACGATTACAAAGTCAGATATTGCTTATGTTGTTGACCGAGTAAGTCAGTACATGCAGGAATACAGGAAGCCTCATCTTGTGGCTACGAAGGAGATTTTGAAGTACGTGAAATCCACCTCAAATATGAGGCTCTTTATGAGAAGGACACGAGCTTTGATTTGCACGTGTTCACGGATGCTGATTATTGTGAAGATACAGATGATCGGAAATCGACATCTGGATATGTCTTCATGTGTGGATCAGCGGAAATTTCGTAGTGCAGCAAGAAGCAGGATTTCGTGCCTATTTCCACCACTGAAAGCAAGTACAAGGCGTCGTCCTTGGCGGCCCAGGAGGCCATCTGGCTGCGCAAGTTGGTGGCAGATATCCATTAGGAGGTGCGAGGTTCTACTCTGTTTCGTGGTGACAACGAAAGTGCTCTGAAGTTGGTTACAAATCCAGTGTGTCACGCGCGGACAAAGCACATTGAGATCAAACATCACTTCGTTCTGGAGAAGGTGCAGAGGGATCTCTGATGGTGAACTATGTACAAAATAGGACAATGTCGTAGACATTTTCACAAAACCACTGTCGATGAGACCGTTTGAGCGGTTGTGGGGATTGCTTAACCTGACTTCCACTTCCCACTTCAAGGGGGAGTCTTGAAAATGTTGAAGTGTGAAGTCGGCGCGGTCTGGGTTTGCAGACCACAGAGACCGCGGAGAGCACATGACTTGTTGATTTGGCTAAGATTTGTAATCGCTGAGTCCGCGTGGTTTGATTCGTCAGTCCACATAACCATCCGGCCTGGTGTTGCTAACCATCGTTTTACTGACGGTGTTGCTATCGACTTCGGCGGTGATTGTACTCTCCCCCTTCACCTATAAATAGGGGTCCCGACCCACTCATTTGTATCGAGACCTGGAGTGAGATCTGGGAGAACTGAAGTTTGCGGTTAAGGTTTTCTAGACCGCGTGACAAGGAGAAGTGATATGCAAAGCTATGGTTTGTGAATTGTACGACTAGCACTGGGCGATTAGGTGACCAGTACTGGCGGTCTGTTAGTGGAGTCTCAGTGTGGTAGCAGTTAAGCAACTGAGTGGCGGGTTGTGTGATTGGAGCAGTCTTCTTCCTTGGGTGCAGTTCTCAAGCGGGCGGTATAGGCCAGGTCGTGTGACTTGAAGGCTCAGTCTGCGCGACTTGTGGTCTGTTATCCAACAGTCCAAGTGTTCTGTTCATGGCGACCTTTGCGGACTGACATCTGCGGGTTGTGGTACTTGCAAGACTTCTGCGATTAGGCGACGTCTGCGGTCAGGCGACCTGAAGTCCAGACAGCTGACAGGCGGTCTGGTGCGACCTGAAGTGCGAATAGGCGGCTTGTGTTTTTCAGTTCAAAAGTTTTGTACTTGTCTGTTATTTGATCTCCATCGGTTGCAATCGGTTGCAATGTGAAATCATTTCTCGCGCTTGTATGTCTCACCTTCTAAAGCAGTGAATAAAAATAAGTGTTGCTCTTGTTCTTCTTTACTAGTGGTTTATTACTCTCGGATGGTTGAGAGTGTCCTGCGACCTCCCCTTCATATAATTTTACAAAAAAGACCTCATAAGAGCGCAAAACTAGCAATTCTAGTTGTGAACATTCATTTGGAAGATGTGTGGTATTATTGTTGTCTGCATCTTTCCTACCTTAGTCTCTTCTATACAGAGGAAATTCTCCTCTTATCTAAAACAAAAATGATATACTTTGATAAGCAGTGTGCTAACCGCGGCTGTTGCGGTCTGGTTGGTGAGACAGCGGAGACCGCTTGGAGCTGGCAGGTTCTCTGACTTGCGTAGAGGCAGGCGGTTAACCTGGATAGCGGAGGCTAACCACACAGTCCGCCGTGTTCTGCTTGCACTGTCTGAAGCCAGAGTTCGCTGGTATTGAGGACTTGGTCACTGTGCTGTGACAAGTCAGGTTTGATTGCCTAGTCGCAGAGACTGCATGGTTGCGCGGTTTGCTTCTGGAGTTCGCGAAGACCACTGTTTTTGTCACAACCTGCATTTTCACCGCCAAATAAGTATATCAGAGTAAGGGAACCAGCCAATCTCGTTTAGTTTGTTTCCTTCCTTCATTTGCATACTTTACTTTGTGGGTTCGTGTCAGTTTGTTGACGCCCACATGATTGTTATGTTATTTTTTTTGGATACTTGCTAGTTGCTTAGTTTTCTTTTTGCGTGTTTGAAATACTTGCTCTCTGAGATGTTTTATGATAGGAATGCTTGATAGATATTTTCAAGTATAAAATAAAAGTGTTATTATTGTCTCATGCATTGCACGCTTTTAAAATGTTAAGTCACTATATTTAACGACCGTACAAATCTACTTTTATTGTTATTATAAACATAGAACTTGCATATCTTGAGGTGTCCTTTGGGAACCTCTAAGCTCTTGTAGGATGCCTAATCCGATAAAAGTAGTATTTTTCCGCAACGTTTAATTACTTTTCTTGTGGATTAGATGAGCCAGTAAGCCGAGGGATACGACTATCTACTATACTTAAATTGATTTTAACTCTAAATAACTTAAAGAACCTTTCTTCATGCTTAAGTAGGAGTTTTTGCCTGAGCGTCCGCAGTTATCCCCTGCTGACGTGACATCATGACGTGCATTTTTCTCTTACTCTGATATACTTATTTGGCGGTGAAAAATGCGGGTTGTGAAAATTTTGCGCAGTTTGATTGTGGAGACCGACATTTCGTCATAAGCGCGTTGTTGGATCAGGACGCGTGATTGGATTGTTAAGTCCACGCGGACTGAGGTGGCTGTCCGCTCGATTATGCGGACTGATGGATTTTACCGCATGTACGGTTAGTTGTTGTCGCGCGTGGTCTGACTCTGGCATCCGCACCTTTGTGCGGATAGGTTGTGTTACCTGTAGGATGATGGACAGTTATGTTATCGCTATAGGCGGTGACCGCACTCCCCCCGTCGCCTATAAATATGGGTTCCCGGCTCGTCATATAAGAACGAGAACAGTGAGAATTTTACTCGCATTTTGAACTTGCGGTTAGGTTTTTTCTAACCAGCGCGACTAAGTGAAGTTGTCTTGTACTGTGCAAGCTGTGCGACTAGCACCAGACGACTAGACAACTAGTGAGAACCTCAGTGTGGAACAATTTGTGGTTTACAGTTTGTGACATACAACAAGTCGCGGTTTACGCGGCTAGAAATCTTCTTCCTCGGGGTCATGAATAGTTCAAATAAGCAGTTCGCCCGATCTCAATGGGTAGGATGTTTATTCATTCAACAGTTCTGTTCGCGACAAGCTTTGCGGTCAGGCAACCTCGCGGTCAGGCGACCATGAGTGGCATACAATTGTTTTCTCAGCAGTTCAATAACAGACAGTCCGCGCAGCTGGAGTTGCGGTTTGACAACTTGATGGATTCGGCGGACAGGCTTGACGGTTAGCGGCTTGGACGGTTTTTGTTATCAGACCGCGTGATTTATTCTCTGCCTGTAGTTGTTTTTTTATTCCATCAGGTACATTGTGAATCATGTCTCGCACTGTATACCTTACTCTGTAAAGAAGATTGATGATAATTCAAAATTGACTCTTGTGCTTTTATTATTGCTGATTTCTACTTGACTCGTTTTTGGTTGAGTGTTCCTGCGCCTTTCTCGGCTTCCTAGAAAGTTTTCACATTATTTTATTTATTTGGTTCATTCAATCTCTAACACGGCCTGTCTCCAATTCTCATCTTAGATAAATTTTTTTTTTTCATTTGGCAGCATAATTGTGCTGATTTGAAGAAGTTGAATGGAAAATTTACCCTTTTGGATGCACTTTCCGTAAAGTCCATTGTTTAATCTATTGAATCCTACTTCTTTTGGGTTGCTATAAATGACTCTGTTAAGCCTCCAGACGAGGCTAGGCTATTTAGGCAACATTACCAGCGGCGGTAACGACGCGTGCAAGACAACAACGGGGCTGAACCAATGGGTTCAGCCCCCTCTTCTTAAAAGATCGGCTCAAGGGGGGCTGAACCACAATTGGTTCAGCCCCATGGGGGCCGGCCGGCCCCTCGGTTGGCCGGCCTTGGGTCCCGGGGTATATATACCCGGACCCCTCTCTTTTGGAACTATGCAATAATTATCCAAGGTATTCCCTTCCTCCCTCATTTCAACCCTAATCTCTATCTTCTTCCTCTAGTTCTTCTTCCTTAGTACGTGCATAACATTTGGTATCAAAGCATTCCTTCCTCCATCATGGTGACTACACGCTCGCAAGAGGAGAATGACCGCTTGGAAACCCTAGAGGAGAATTTGATGGGGCTTACTGATTCGGTAGCCGCCATCGAAGAAAATGTCAAAACGTCCACTCAAAGGTTGGAAGAGCGAATCGACGACCGCTTGAACGATATCATGACGCTATTAGCGCAAAATTTGAAGGGCAAGGCGGGGGCAGAGGAGGAACCGGGCGGATCTACAGGGAATAGGCCGGAAATGCCCGGACTTGGTGGATCGGGTGCGGGAAGCGCCGGATCGGGGGCGGCTGGCGTCGGATTTGGTGCTGCGGGCCAGGCGGGGGCTGGATCGGGTGCGGCGTACCACGGAGGGGCCGGATCGGCCTGTGGCGGCGTCGGCTGGTCGGGATCGGCGTCTGCGCACACGCAAGGGCCCGGATCGGCGGCTGTTGGCGGTGGCTGGGCTGGATCGGGGGTGGCGAGCATGCAGGGGGTCGGATTCGTCCCGGCGGGCTACAGCGGGGCGGGAAATGCCGCAGGCGGCTCCAGCAGGGTCGGCTGGGCATCAGGGGCCCATGTGAGGCTCGGATCGGGGCCGACGAGCCATCAGGGCGGCGGGTTTGGGCCGGGTGGCTGCGACATGGCTGGGGTTGTCTTCGGAGTGGCCGGACCCCCCGGGGCAAGCACGGGGAGGGCCGGATTTGGGCCGGCAGGCCTGGACATGGCCGGCAGGGGTGGCGGCTTCGCCACTGGTGTTGATGGAAGGGCTGGGACTTTTACCGAGCACGCTCCTTGGAGGCAAGGTCGGGATGGGTTGTTACCCCCACCGGTAGGAAGAGGGCAACCACCAGACTTTGGTAGAGGGGTGCAGTGGGGAGAAGGGGGGCCTTTCCGTCATGGGGCCCCAATGGCGGGGGGAACGCGGCCAAAGGCCGTACATGGCTCCCAAGTTGACTCGGATGAATTTCCCTCGGTACAGTGGGGGAGACGCTTTGGAGTGGGTGCAAAAAGCTGAGTTGTTTTTCAGCTATCAGGAGGTGCCAGAGGCTCAGTGGGTGCAGTTAGCGTCCTTCCATCTGGAGGACGACGCGTTCCAGTGGACACAGTGGTTCTTGCGGGGACGGGAGTACGTTCCGTGGGAGGAGTTTGTGGAAGGCTTCACGGCTCGGTTTGGGCCTTTGGAGTTTGAAGACTTTGAGGCGCTTTTACAGAAGCTACGACAGAAGGGTACAGTGATGGAGTACAGAATGGAGTTTGAGAAGTTGGCCAACAGGGTTCAGTGGGAAGAAAAGACACTCCTCAGCTGTTTTGTATCAGGACTGAAGGATCACTTACGCGATGAGGTTCATGCCTACATGCCCCGTAGTCTGAACCACGCAATCAGCTTGACGCGCATCCAAGAGGAAAAGTTAAATAGGCAACGAGCCCGCAGTATGACACGGCACACTACTACACCACCGGCCGCGGCTAGAAGAGAGACTCCAGTGGCCGGCCGACCAACGGTGACACGGTTGTCTTGGAACGAGTTACAGGCTCGGAAGGAGAAAGACCTTTGCTTTAATTGTGACGAGAAATTTACGCCAGGACACAAGTGCCAGAAGGTCCAGGTCTTTATGTTGCATCAGGAGGAGCAGCTGGAGGAGGACGAGTTTCCGGAGGAGCAGCTGGAGGAGGACGAGTTTCCGGAGGAGGAGCTGGAGTCTGGGGGGGACTTAGACTTGACGGAGTTGGGTGTGTCCCTACATGCCATGGAAGGGTGCAATCCACCTCCGCTTACTATGCGGCTGGCGGGGTGGATTCGGCAGGAGAGGGTGACCATTCTGGTGGACAGTGGGAGTACTCATAATTTTATTCATCCAGATGTGGCACAGAAGGTGGGGCACGTGATTGACGTAGGAGCGACGTTCCAGGTTATGGTTGCAGACGACAGCAAGCTACAGTGCCAGGGAGTGTTGAAGGCAATGGAGCTTCAGATGCAGGGTTATGTGGGGTGCACGGATGTCTATCTCTTACCGATCCGAGGCTCAGATATGGTGCTTGGAGTGCAGTGGCTGCAGCAGTTGAGGAGGGTGACTTTGACTGGGATCAGATGACGATGGAGTTCTCGCAAGGGGGGCGCCAGTTCTGTTTGAAAGGGCTCCGATCTTCTCCGGTCAAAGAGATCTCCATTCGCAGCCTACAGCAGCTTCAGGAGTCCAGTAGTCTGATGACGGTCCTGTTGGGGGTGAGGTCTGACGAGGATAGACCGACGGAGGTTCCTGACCAGATGCGGGCATTAGTGGAGGAGTATGATGACATTTTCCAGGAGCCGGGGACGCTTCCACCGTCACGGTTCCGTGATCACCAGATTGTGCTACAGACGGGGGCGGAGCCTCCCAACATCCGTCCTTACAGGTATTCCCACATGCAGAAGGCAGAGATCGAGCGTAGTGTGAAGGAAATGCTTGGGGCCGGCATTATACGGCCTAGTACCAGTTCCTTCTCAGCACCGATTATTCTGGTTAAAAAGAAGGACAGATCGTGGCGTTTCTGCGTAGATTACCGTGCCTTAAACAGTGTTACTGTGAAGGACAAGGTTCCGATTCCCGTGATTGAGGAGCTGTTGGACGAGTTGCGTGGGGCGACTAGATTCACGAAGCTGGATTTGCGATCCAGCTATTATCAGATTCTTATGAAGGAGGAGGACGTGCATAAGACGGCTTTCAGGACTCACGACGGCCACTATGAGTTCTTAGTGATGGCGAATGGTTTGACGGGGGGGACCATCTACTTTTCAGGCCAATATGAATGAGATTTTTCGGCCATTCTTGCGACACTTCGTCTTGATCTTCTTTGATGACATTCTGATCTACAACGCGACTTGGGAGGATCATTTACGTCATGTGGCTCAGGTCTTCTCTACTCTTCGGCAACATAAGCTCTATGCTAAGAGGTCCAAGTGTTCTTTTGGACAACAGGAGGTGAAGTACTTGGGGCATCTAGTTTTCGCGGATGGGGTGAAAGCCGACCCACGGAAGATCGAGAGTATGATTTCTTGGCCACGACCTCTGACCATTCAGGCGCTGAGGGGGTTCTTGGGCCTCACTGGGTACTACCGGCGTTTTGTACGGGATTATGGGAAGATTGCTCGGCCACTTACGCAACTGCTACAGAAGGATGCTTTCTCGTGGCCGGATGAGGCCGAGACCGCCTTTCAGGCGTTGAAGCGGGCAATGACGATTACTCCAGTGCTGGCACTTCCCGATTTCACTAAGGAGTTTGTGGTGGAGACGGATGCTTCCGGCGTGGGCATGGGCGCGGTCTTGATGCAGGAGGGACGGCCGATCGCTTTCTACAACAAGGCCTTGGCTCCACGGACACTGGGCCTCTCGGTGTATGAAAAGGAGATGCTAGCGGTTATTCATGCGGTGGCCCTATGGCGCTCATACCTGCTGGGATGCATCGTTTTAAAATACGGACAGATCATCAGAGCTTGAAGCACTTTCTCGACCAGCGGATTTCTTCTCCTCTTCAACAGAAGTGGGTCACTAAGTTGTTGGGATATGGTTATGAGATCGAGTACCGACCGGGGAAGGACAATCGGGTAGCTAACGCCCTGTCGCGCTTACCAGCGGGGACCTTGGCGCACATTTCTATGCCACAGCTGGAGTCGATGGATGAGATTCAGGAGGAGGTGCAGCGAGACCCTGAGTTACGGGTTATTGTAGAGAACCTGCGGCAGGCTCGTGAGGTGACCCCGGGTTATCACTTACAAAATGATCGGCTATATTATCAGGGACGCGTGGTCATTCCTTGGCAGTCAGCTTGGAGGACGGTGATGATGCATGAGTTCCATTCGTCGCCGACGGGCGGCCACGCGGGTATTTCTCGCACTCTCCAGCGGGCTCGAGCAAATGTCTTTTGGAAGGGGATGCGCCGTGACATTCAGGAGTTTGTTCAGAAATGTGATGTCTGCCAACGGCAGAAATATGAGACTACTTCTCCAGCCGGGCTACTCACCCCCTTGGAGATCCCGCATGAAATCTGGGATACGGTTTCTATGGACTTCATTGATGGGCTGCCCAAGTCGCAGGGTAAAACAGTTATCTTAGTGGTGGTGGACAAGTTGTCCAAGTTTGGACACTTCCTGGCTCTGAGCCATCCTTACACAGGGGAGTCTGTGGCGGCTTTATTTGTTCGGGAGATTGTTCGCTTGCATGAGATTCCCCGGGCGATCATTTCCGATCGGGACCCTACTTTTGTTGGCAGATTTTGGACGGAACTCTTTCGCTTGCAGAGGACTTCATTGCGTTTTAGTACGGCTCACCATCCCAGACCGATGGACAGACGGAAGTCTTGAATCGGGGCGTGGAAACTTATCTTCGTTGCTTTATTATGGATGAGCCAAGGACATGGGCCAGTTGGTTAAATTGGGCGGAGTACTGCTTCAACACTTCGTATCACTCCGCTAGCAAGCTCACCCCTTTTGAGGTCGTCTATGGTCGGCCACCTCCCTCCTTGAACAGTTATGAGTCCGACAGTACCGCAGTGGCAGCCGTTGATCGGGCACTCCGTGATCGTGATCGGACCCTCGCCACCTTGCGCGAGAATCTTCGGGCGGCGCAGGATCGTATGAAAGCACAGGCCGATCGACATCGGACGGAAAGAGAGTTCTAGGTGGGGGATGAGGTTTTCCTCAAACTTCGTCCTTACCGGCAGTTGTCTGTGGCACAGAGGACAAATCAGAAGCTGGCACCCCGCTACTATGGACCCTTTCGGATCACGCGACGGGTCGGGCCAGTTGCGTATACCTTGGCATTGCCCGAGGGCTCACAGATTCATCCTACCTTTCATGTTTCCTTGTTGAAGCGTAAGCTGGGTGAGGCTGTTCCGGTCTTTCCCGTGCTGCCAGAGGCTACTTCTGGCGGCGTGCTTCGCCTCATTCCGGCCGATGTACTCTTGATCAAGTGGAAACGTCGGGGCACAGTGTACTGTCCAGAGCTGTTAATTAAATGGAAGGATCTCTCCGCGGAGCAAAATACTTGGGTGGACTTGCTGTAGTTCTGGGAGCTTTACCCCGATTACCCACTTGAGGACAAGCTGGCTTTTGATGGGGACGGGAATGTTAAGCCTCCAGACGAGGCTAGGCTATTTGGGCAACATTACCAGCGGCGGCAACGACGCGTGCAAGGCAACAACGGGGCTGAACCAATGGGTTCAGCCCCCTCTTCTTAAAAGTCGGCTCAAGGGGGGGGGGGGGGGGGGGGGGGGGGGGGGGGCTGAACCACAATTGGTTCAGCCCCATGGGGGCCGGTCGGCCCCTCGGTTGGCCGGCCTTGGGTCCCGGGTATATATACCCGGACCCTCTCTTTTGGAACTATGCAAGAATTATCCAAGGTATTCCCTTCCTTCCTCATTTCAACCCTAATCTCTATCTTCTTCCTCTAGTTCTTCTTCTTCCTTAGTACGTGCATAACAGACTCGGGCTTCATTTTGATTAGTTTTCCATTGCCTGCTTTTAATTACTTTTTAGGTTGTTTTGTAAACAACTTGGAGGAAATGTGCACTTAATGCACAGTTGCATGACATCTCAAAAACAAACTTTCTTGAAACCATATTGTGGGAAGCTTCTTTGATGAGCATTTTCTAGATCTTTTTTCGATGGGATTTAATTATAAATTTAATTAACTATTTTAATTAGTGGGATAAAAGTTTGAGTGTTGTTGTATTTTAATTATTGTATAAGAATTAACAATATGATATTATAGCGCCAAACTCATAAAAATATCAATTTTGGTGATTTCATCAACAGTAGCAGCTGCTGCAACAATGTTTCACCAAACAACATGTTACATTGCTTTAAGCAATAATCTTTTGGGTATTCAATATTTAAAGTGCCTTGTATCGAGTAATGTAAAGGTGTTCCTTTTCTTCAACTTTCTTGCCTTCTTGAGAAATATGCATGTATTATTACATTTGTTTTTATTTTGTTGTTTCTTCTTTTGATTTTACCTTTATTTCTCACCAAATATAACAACAAAGAAGGCAAAACTCTTTAAAAACTAAAAATCAACTGCATTATCTTGGCGAACTTTGTATCGCGTGGGAGTAAAAGATAAATAATTAGGAAGTTTAGGTCTGCTGATTTTCTTATTATGAAGATTAACTAATTTTTTTCATTAAATGGAACTCCTTTCAGAGAGTGCGGCCTACAACCAATATCTACCTCATCCGATGATAATGATCTCTGTGCTATTTGCCTGGAAAGGACATGCTCCGTGGCTGCTGAAGGTCTGTTTAGTTTTCCTCTGCATCCTTTTCTTACCTCCTCCATCTGTAGTTAAAAGTATCACTTCACCAAGGACTAATATACCTGTTAAATTTGACCTTACAGTTTAAATGTGAGTAAACCAAACAACCCCCAAGTAATTTGGGGGACTTGTTAACGTTGAAGGGACCAACTTTATTTAAGTGAGTCCCACCAAGTATACATTGATGAGAGATCTATTTGTTAGGAGAAACAATACCCAAGGGAATCACAAGAAAAACACGGAAAATAACTAGGAACACAGATATAACGAGGAAAAACCCCAAATCCGGGGAAAAAATCGCAACCAATCCACTATGAAGAAAGATAAAAAATACACCACTTCACTTCCGCCGCTTCTCTCCCTCTGGTTTTCATTGGCGCAGTCAAGCTCCACAAACTAACACTGTTGGGGGTGAATCCATGATTCAAACATGGAGACAAATGCATGAGCGGAAGCATACCTGAATCCATGAGGATGGATTGTTGCGGTTACGGATCTTCCAAGTCTACAAAATCCTGATGAAGAAGATTTCTCCTCCTCTTCCTTCTTTGACCCTCTCCAGTGATGGAATGCTAGAACTAAATGATAGTGAATGTGATACCTTGTGACCCGGGGGCTAATAAACTCAATATAGGTAGAATGACTTTTTCATATTGTATTTCACAAGTGCAACCAATAAATACAGGAACTCCCTTTATATACAGGAGATGGGGAGGAAACAAAATAGGAAGAGGCGGAAATGGCTCCTTGTAATGTGCCAAATAAATACATGATCTCCTAAAAAATATGCTATGTAATAACGATGGTGTAAAAACAAATATTCTCATAATAACTCCTCCAGTGAATTCCAAATAATGGATGCTGCCATATTTGGATGTTGCTAAATTTGATACACCCCCTCAAGTTGGCACATGTACATCGTGAATGCCCAACTTGGCAATAAGAACCGAAATTTGGTGTGACCAAGCGCTTTTGTAAAAATTTCTGCTGGTTGAAATTTTGTCTGTATGTGCTTTGTAATGATCGTGCCTGCCTGAACGTCTTTACATACGAAATGACAGTCGATTTCGATGTGTTTGGTGTGCTCGTGGAACACCGGGTTTGTTGCAATATGTATGGCCGACTTACTATCACAATGAAGCCTGGCAGGGCCACAATGCGTGACTCCTGAAGGTGCCAGAAGGGATTTTAGCCAAATGAGTTCACTAGTAGCGGCCGCCATAGCCCGATACTCAGCCTCGGCGGAAGATCGTGAGACAGTGGTTTGTTTCTTAGGCTTTCAAGAGATTTGAGAGGATCCAAGCAAGACAAAATAGCCAGTCACAGAACGGCGCATGATAGGACAACTTGCCCAATCCGAGTCGCTGAAGGCCCGAAGATGTAAATCACAGTCAAATCGTAGCAAGATCCCGTGGCCCATGCGACCTTTGATGCATCTCACGACGCGCAAGGCTGCATCAAAGTGTTCCTGTCGTGGAGCATGGACGAATTGGGATTGTACGTGAACTGCATATGAAATTTTTGGCCGGGTGATAGTGAGGTAGATATTACAGATCAGTTACAACTCAACCACTGGTTATCTATTATTATATGCATTCAAGTCAACTTATATGTTGTGTCATGTCGCATCGAGTCAAGTCGTGTTTTAATGTTTTCATGTATTTACGGGTGTGCCACCCGGGGGTTTTATAAATAGACCCTTAGTGTCTTGTATGAGATTATCAAGGAATGAAAAGTCTAGTTCTTGTCCCCCTTGTGAGATCTTGGTGGCTTTCTCCCTCCACGAGCAACCCCGCCTAGGCAGCCGCGGTTCTGGCTCCACGGTATCCCCCCCCCCCCACTACCGCCATCATCTCCGCCTCCGACCACTATTCCTGCGAGTTACCGTTGTTACGGAAATAGACCCGTAACAACTTGGTATTAGAGGGAACTCTCTTCCGCCGCCAACACTTCCGTCTGACAAAGTCCCCAACAGGCCCCTTCCCACATCAAGCATCATCATCCACACAACAAGGCCACATCTTCTGCTTCCCAAGCCTCGCAATACTCTTCCACATCAGCTCCTCCGGCCACATTTTCTGCAACATCGCCTCCGATCGACTCCTCCCGCTCCATCGACGCCAGAAACCGCACAAAAAAAAAACAACAAAAGCAAATCGGACCGCTGCAGTTCCGTCGAAATGGCGTCTGCAACACCGCCGCGGTCCGGTCCAGTCCACCGCGTCGGGGGGTGGCAGCGGAATGCGTACACCAGCATCGTCACCGGTCGGCGTCTGCAAACCCGCTCCCGTCTCGCCAGGCATCCCGTCGATCTCCATCCGTCGTCACCTCTGCACCAAGCCACCGTTTGGCGTATTCATCGTCGCCTCCACTCTTGAGTCTGGAAAAAAAATTTCCTTGAGCCCAGCGTCTTCCGCTCTCGAGCCCCCCGCCCTGCGACGATACATCGAGCCCCGCTCCTTTTTCACGATTTTTAATCCTTGCTGGCTGTAGCTGTCACTGTTTGGAGCCATTCCACATTAAATTTCTTTTAATTGGCAGTGGGTCCCACTCCCTCTCCACACCAGCAGCCCCACTTTGATTTAATAAAAAACCGCCTATCTCATGCCCCTTCTATATTTAAAACTCCATTCCCATCTGTTCTTTTTCATTATTCCTGCTGCTTATTCACATCAAACCCATCAAAACGCCAACCTTTTAATTGCTTACTGTTTCAATAATTAATTAACGTTATTTTATCCTCATAATGTTATCGACGATAATCTCATCTTATGATTCAGAGGCTACTCGACTCTCTCATGAGATACATCGTCTCGACGCCGCCATTCTGATCTCTTCGAGATACATACTTGCTAAAAAACCCAGCTCCACTTGCCCCGATCAACTCGACGCATCTCTTGCCGACACTTGCTTCGCCGGCCCCCGCTCCGCCAACCCCGAGGGAATCGTTCATGCCTCGGTCCCTCACTGCTTACATATTCGTCCTTTCTGCCGGTCATCGCTTTCCCCGACTGTTGCTGCTGCTCCTCACCGCTCCACCGACCTTGCCAAAGCATTACTTACGTCGCTCGTCTTTTCAACAGCGCCACCGCTACTCACCGACGTTGCCACCGTCGTTATGCGATATCATGCACTGTTCTGGAGGGAGATCATGCTGCCAGATGCTTCAGACACCACGTGGAGTTTGAGCTTGAGGGCAAAACTCTGATTTCAAGGGCGGATGAGATGTTACAGATCGGTTACAAATCAACACTGTTTTATCTATTATTATATGCATTC